>JACEIK010004788.1:69704-81524 GCA_018107945.1 Datura stramonium
CACTTGAATTTAACCCTTGAAGTCCTTGAAGAACCTTAATTGAATCCTTAGTCTTGAGAGAGAAGGAAGAAGAGTTGAGGGAATGAGAGGTTAGGCTAGAGAACCCCTAAAAATGCCCCTTACAATGCTCAAAATGACATCATTTAGGAACTGGGAGCATAGGACTATACCAGAATACCCCTGGAAATAAGCTTTAAACTCTGCCCATCAGTGACCACGACTCTCACCACGAGTCGTTGGTCCTCACCACAACTCGTGGTGACTATTCGTTGCCACTATAGAAGTGATTTCTCAGTTTCTGCTTCCTTAATCTATGACCAACAGGACGAGTCATTACTTCATCCAACGACTCGTCATCACCTCCCATCGTCACCACTAGTCCGTCCTTTAATTTTCTTCCAACAACCGACACGATGAGTTGTTGCTCCTTCTAGCGGCTCATTGACTTCGTCTGTTGTTACTGACCCAGAACCCTGAACTCCAACTAACGACTCTTCATGACAACCCATTACAACAACAAACGGGTCTTCACCTAACTCGTTACCTCTGAGAATTCTGGTCTGCCTGCTTACCATGGTTACAATTGACGAGTCATTATTTCCCATGACAACTCGTGCTATCCTCTCGTGGTGAGAAATCCTCTTGCATTATTTCTGAAAACCCTTCCCACGGCTCCCTCTAATGGGTCGTTGGAGCGACCAATGACTCATTGGACAAGTCATTTTGAGGGAATTCCTGCTGGTTTTTCTGGTGAACTCCATCTATCTCCGGGGTCTGATCTTTGAAACTTCCGAGGTGTTACAACAGGTCCTCTCTCAAATCAAGCTAGGGTTCCTCATCCCCTTCATCTCAATTTCTCTTGGACTTTCAAGGCAAGTAAAGGGATCAATTTACCCAGGTATGTAAGACTTTTAATGAGGGGTTTCTTTCACCCTTATTCCCCTTTCAAATTGAAATCATGACACCCACTTCCCATGCCCTAATTTTTGAATAATTGGTGATAAGTTCATTGTGGGTAAATTTCTTCATGTTCTTCCATGAAATCAGTTCCCTTAATATTCCATTTATGTTTCAATGATTATAATGTCACGACCCAAACATAGATCCGAGTAGAGACAAGGGACAAGGAATCCCTACAGGCTCCAAGTCGACCCATGGCATGAACATAGCAGCTAAGAGCATATAATAAGCGGAAACTGCAAAATAAAACATGCTTTAGCAGAAGTCTGCATACATATCAATGTAAAACAAAGTCAATACTGACAAGTTGATATTATACATATTGTCTGAAAAGCCTATAACATAACTGATGAGCTGATGGTACAACATCCCAAACTAGCTCGACAAAAGTCTATAACTGAAATAACATAACAATGGATAATTGAATGTACTTGAAGGATGAGGAATTACCAACACCAGCTAAAATAGGTCTGGAAGGAAAACAGGACTAATGATGTGGCTGAGACTGATCCCTCGAACCTTTATCATGAAATGATACAACATTGAGTATGCGGTCAGTACTTGGAATGTACTGAGTATGCAAGGTAAGTAAAACGGACGGTTAAAATACATAAGAGTTCATAAGAGTAGGATATCATGAACATGAAGTAAATATCATAATATAAACATGAGGCCTCAAGCTTTTCAAACCATTCATTATCTAGTTATAATCATAATCATAAGAGAAAGCTTATAAAAAACAACTTAAGACAAAGTAACATAAACATAACAATGCATAAATCATGAGGAACAATGGGAGAACTCGTCTTAACTGACACCATCATGATAGAGCTTACATGATGCCCCAACTATCTCTCTCAAGTGGAAAGAGCCGTCCCAGGAAAGGGACGTGTATGATGCGATATCAGAAGGGGAAATCCATGAATACTTATACCTATGGTGGCACGTAGTTCTGAGACCCCAGGGTTTACCTAAACACCGGGTCTACTCAATGCTAGACACTACTCCCAAAAACATGCACATGAGACTCAGATCGTAATTATGAAATTATTCATTAAGTTCATGGTCAAATATATCATAACATACTTGATCATATTTGAAATATATGATTAGCCATGAATAAGGGCCCGTGAATCGGCCAAAAATCATAAATTCATAAATCATGAAGAACATGCATACTTATGAAAATTCATATACTTGACATTCATCCAAGAACAGTAATTGAAGAGAAATCATATCATAAATCATAATTTCATAATTTAGGTTTAGGAAGATCAAAATCATAATAGAATCATAACTTGACATTTCATGAAACTTTTCATAATTGGGAATAGATTGACTAGGATATGAAACCATAAAAATTATAATCAATTTAAATATAAAATCTGCCCCATAGATATTAAAACAACATTTAGAACATAAAGGGGATTGACTCATAATCAAATCAAAAAGAATTTCATGAATTTGGGGTTAAAACCCTATAAGATCATAAAATTTACTTTAATACTTGAATTCATAAACATAGAGGAAAATTGGGGCATGAGAGTAAAGAGGAACTCTCATTCACTTCCCTACATACCTGGGTAATACGATCTTACACTCTTCCTTGTGTTATACCCCGGAAGCCCAAAGATTAGACTCGGGAGTTGAAACGGAGAAAATTAAAAAATTTGCACCAGATCAAAGAATGAGTCATTCTATGACCCGTTGGGGAGACCACGAGTTATGAGGTGACTCGTGGTGAAGTACTGGGGTGATTAAAAGAAGTATTGAAGGGGGGTCATCATGGGCATGACAACGAGTCGTGGTCAGGCCCCATGACTCGTCAGGTCAGCCATGGCCAAGGAAATTAGGAAGGGGGAAAAGTGAAAGGCAGTAAACTTAAAAGATAGACCCCACGAATCATGGCCAGGAACCATAATTCGTTGGGTGGATCGTGGTCATCAGATAAATAATAATATAGGGTTGAGGCAATGGAGGCAACAAATGGTGACCACGATTTATGGTCACCGGTAACAAATTGTGGGATGGCCCGTTACGAGTTCCAGGTGAAATTTGCAGTGTATCTAATGACTGAGGTGACGACTCTGGATGGTGGCAACGACTCATTAGGTCCCTCGTAGGGACTGACAAGCAGTTATTTCTTGCAAAATTATTAAGGGTATTCTCATCATTCCTATGCTCTAAGGTCCTATACTACATTGTTTTAAGTTATTATCAGAGTGTATTAAGATAGGTTAAGTCATTCTAACATATTCAAAACTCATGCATGCAAGTTAGAGAGTTAGAGAGGAGATCAAGCCTTAGCCCTTCCAATTCTTCTCAAATTCTTCTTGGGCAATTAGGGAAGTGTAAAAATCAACTTCAATCAGGTATGTAGGGTTATGCGTGGGTGTCTTCATTCACACCCATGCCCAATCTCTCCTAATTCATGAAGTTTTAATTAAAAATCTTATGGGGTTTTATCCTAAATCTTGTGAAATTCTAATGATCTATCTATGTGTTATTGCTTCTCATGTTTTACGTCATATTTTACGAATCATGATCAGATTATTCAACTAATTCAATTATAAATATATTAAATTAAATCTCTATTAAACTATGCCCAATCATACTTGTTTCATGGTAAATTGAGTTATGATTTTATCTTGATTTTTATGATCTTACACCCATCATGATTTATGAATTATGATATGGATTTATTCAAATGACCATTATGAATTTATGATTTAATAAGCATATACATGATTAACAAGTATGCATGAACCTCATGATTTACGATTCATGATTTTGGGCCGACTCACGGGCCTTACCCTCATGGCTAGTACACGTATTTAAAAGCATGCTTATGATTATCACGATTTAACTAGCCCATGAATCTCATGTATATTATCCTCTGAACACTAATATATGCTTTGGGAGTAGTATTTAACACCGAGTAGGTTTGCGGCCTAGGTATTGCCTCAAATCTTAGAACTACGTGTCACCGTAGGACATGGTGGGACCTCCCTTGATACTTTCCCCTTTTTCCCCAATGGGCCTTTCATGTGTGATATTACGCCCATCATGGTTCTACCCTTGGCAAGATATGAACACCCTCCCGACTAGGGATTTACAGGTCGGGTTCCATGTCTGCTCATATGGGGTATGTCGGCTATAAGAATCTCCTATTATTCCTTATAACCTATGCATGGTTATGTTCATACGGTTTTGGGTCAAGTCATGTATAATAAAGTTCTTCTCTTATGATTATGCATATAGTTAATTTACGAATGCTTTGAAAACCTTGAGCCTTATCTTACGCTATGATATTTATGTTATGAGCATGTTGTCCTACTCTTATGCAGTTTTATGTATTTTAAATATTCGTTTTACTTACCTTGCATACTCGGTACATTCCACGTACTGAACGCATACTTTAAGCTATATCATTTCATGATACAGGCTCCGATCCTCAGACCCAGCACCATTATTAGCTCATCTTCGAGATTAGCATCCAGCTCTTTGGTGAGTCCTCATCCTCCAAGGACCAGTTCAACATTAGTTATCTTCTCATTTTCAGTTTTCTAGACTTGTCAGGTTAGTTGGGGGTGTTTTCCCATCAACCCATCAGACATCTTAGAGGCTTCCGGACCATGTGTAGCATTCGACTGTTATGTATGTAGTACTTTTTACTTCCTATGTTATGTCATGTTGATGTTTCTGCTATTTTATTACACTGAGTATTACTCTTTATTGATTGAGTTAGATGTATGCTCACGCCATGTGTCGACTTGGAGTCTCTTGGGGCTGCTTGACCCGTGTTGCAATCCGGGTCTACATTTGGGTCAATGAAAAACTTGATATCAGAGCCGTAGGTTTTGAAGTGTCCTATGATGTTTGAAATACACATTATGTAGAGTCTTTTTCATGGGTGTGAAGCGCGCCACACTTATGACAAAGAGGCTACGAGACGTTTAGGAAATGTTCCCTTCTTTTATGATCTCATGTCGTGCATTGAAATGACTATTTACCCTTCTAACTTGTGTAATACACGTTTGCAGAATCATGGCTCCACGTCAAGTAAATGTAAGGATAAATGGAAACGAACACGAGAATGGCAATGGAGAGGGGCACCATCAAGCCCTACCAGCCCATGAGGAGCATGCACCAGAGTTGGCTGCCCACATTGAATTTAGGGCAGCCATACAGATTCTAGCACAGGCTTTGACCTCTTAGGTCAATCAATAGGCGGTGGCGCATCTCCCTTAGAATGGGAATGCGGTGGTGGCTCAGGTCAGAGATTTTTTGAGAATGAACCCACTAGGGTTCCTTGGGTCAAAAGTAGATGAGGACCTGCATGAATTCATTGATGAGATTCTAAAGATCACCCAGGTCATGGGGTTAGTGAATAGGGAGTGCGTTGACTTGGCCTCTTATAAGCTTAAAAGGGTTGCATATATCTAGTTTAAACAGTGGAAAGATAGTAGGGCAGTGGGAGCAGGCCCTATCAGTTGGGAAGAGTTTCATGACACCTCTCTAGATCGGTTCTTCACTCATGAGATGAGGGAACTGAAGGCAGCCCTCTATTAGCTGCTAGTAGTTCAGACTAGTTAGAACGTAAAGTATCTTTGGAATCTTTCAGAAAATTGCCAACTGGACAGTTTAACTTCAGTCTTATATCGAGGTGTCAGTGGTGCCTCTCAGTTATCAGAATCAGAATCAAATTATAGTTTTTGGTCTATTAGGCGGTCATGACATTCTGGTATAAAGCTCTGACCAGCCCCAAGATCCCAGTTTAGTTACAACTTGTTCTTAGACGGTTACGATGCTTCCAGACAAGAAGCTCTAGCCAGTCTAGAACCCAGTTTCAGAATCTGGTCTGATAAGACTCTCAGGGTACATGCAGCTATACGTCCCCGACTAGTCTTGGACCCCAGTTTCGAGATATCAGTTTAGTAGTGCAGTTTAGGTTTTCCAGTGGGCGTAGAACTTAGAACTAAGCAGGCCGGGGTTCCAGCGCACCCAGGTTCCTAGAACTATGTTACCAGCCTAGGGTACAGTATTACTTGGCCTGATTGGCCCCAGACTTTAGTGATCACTCAGTTCGTGCCTTTATACCCTGGCAAGGTATATTGGGTCCTACCGGTGGGGTGTATACATCGGACTCCACGTCTAGCTCACATGGTTATGTGTCGGTTATAGACTCTCCCACTAGTTAGTCCAGTCCAATTTCAGAATAAGCAGCTCAGTTCAATACAGTATCTCAGATTCAGTGTTTCAGTCTTAGGGCATGTCCTTGACCATCAGACAAGGTCATCTTGACCATTTCAGATTTTATCAATAGTTCAGTTCAGCTTACTTGTTGGTCATTGTGTGTCATTTCAGTTCATACTTTATATTCAGTTATGTTTCTCCCACTTACTTAGTACATTCAAAGTACTGACGCATACTTTTTTGCTGTATCATTTCATGATACAGTTGTAGGTTCTCAGACTCAGCACCATTAGTTGTCGCAGATCAAATTCTCCTCCTCAGCTGTGAAGTGTGAGTCCTCATCATCCGAGGGCATTATTTCTTCCTTTCAGTCATTCATTAGTTTTAATTAGACTTTGAGTTAGCTGGGGGTTTGGCCCAGCAACTCCTCAGTTAGATGGCTTTCAGACAGATATGGTTTTCAGATTTATCAGTATTATTCAAAATGTTTTAAACTTTATGTTCTAAGATTTGTTTTTCATAAATGCTTTATGATATTGTTTCAAAGTTTCGTTGTGCATGTTTAATCAGAATGCTAGTGAATGGTAGAGCTAGGGTTGACTTGGGGTCATATGTGACTTCAAGTACCATGTTACGTCCAGGGTGTAGGCTTGGGGCGTGACAAACTTGGTATTAGAGCACTAGGTTTAGAGTATCCTCGAAAAGTCTAAACGCCGCATCGAGTAGAGTCCTTTTCATGGGTGTGAAACGCGCCACACTTATGACGAGGAGGCTACGAGATGTTATTAGGAAAAACTCTCTTTTGTTCATATTCTTTATCGTGCGTTAAAGTTCAATTCCAAAAATGCCCTTCTAATTCGTGCTCTGTTTCATTTCAGTGAACCATGCCTCCCAGACGTGGTAATGGAAGAAGGGCTGCTAATGTCAACAGACCTGCCCCATCAGCCCCGGCAGCTCCTCAGGATGAATCCCTATCCACCGCCAAATTCAGGGCGGCCATTCAATTGTTGTCTCAAACAGTCACCAACCAGGTGAACCAGCAGGTGGTTTTAGTAGCCACAAATGGGTCTGCAGCTGCTACTCGGGTGTGAGATTTTACCCGGATAAACTCTCCATATTTTCATGGAACAAAGGTGGGAGAGGACCTGCAAGGTTTTTTAGATGAGATTAGAAAGATCACCCGAATTATGGGTGTCAATTCCTCTAAAGTGATGATTTGGCTGCCTATCAGTTGAAAGGAGTAGCCTAAGTCTGGCATGACTAGTGGAAGGAAGGATGGCCAATAGAAGTAGGACCAGTGGAGTGGGAAGAATTCCACACGGCTTTCCTGGGTAGGTTTTACCCTGGGGAGCTGAGGGAGGCTAAGATGGTGGAATTTATGAATTTGCGTCACGGCAATAGAATAGTGGAGGAATATGCTCTAGAGTTTACTAGGCTATCAAAGTATGCTCCAGAGATGGTGGTCGAGCCAAGGGCTCACATGCTGAAGTTCGTAAATGGAGTATCTAATCTGGTCCTCAAAGAGTGCAGGACGGCAATGCTAATCAAGGAAATGGACCTCTCTAGCTTAATTGTGTATGCCCAGCAGATTGAGGCAGAGAAGCTGAAAGATATGGAATATAAGAACAAGCGAGCAAGAACTAGACATTCAAATTTTGGCCACCAGAGATCTAGCGGTGGTAGCCTCCCGCAGCAGCAACAATAGATGGCCCCAGCACCTAACTCAACCAGCGCCCCAACCTTTCGATCCCGCTAGGATCGGAGGGGTGGGTCATCTGGCACTCAGTATCAGGCCCATAATACAGGGAACAAGTATCCATCTTGTCCCAAATGTGGTAGGAATCACCAAGGAGAATGCCTTCAGAGAGAGAGGGCTGCTTTGGGTGTGGACAGCTTGGACACAGTCTTAGGGAGTGCCCATCAGCAGGGCGAGGGAGATCATAATCCACTACCTCAGTAGCTCCAGCAGGCCGACCATCTCAGCAGGCCAACTCATCAAGTACAGATGGCGGTCAGCGCCAGAATCGTTTCTATCCTCTACTTTTCTTTAGGATCAGGAAAGCTCACCTGATGTAGTTACCGGTATGTTACATCTCTTCCATCTAGACGTATATGCTCTCTTAGATCTAGGAGCTACTCTTTATTTCTTGACTCCTTATATAACGGTTTAGTTGTGTATAAGTCCAAAGGTCCTCTTAGAACCGTTCTCAGTCTCCACCCCAGTTGGCGAGTCAGATAGAACCATCCAGATGTATAGAAATTGCCTAGTCTCAATCCCGAGCAAAGTAATTCCAGTTGATCTCGTAGAGCTAGACATGGTCGACTTCGACCTTATTCTCGGCATGGATTGGTTACACTCCTGTTATGCCTCAATTGATTGCAGAACTAGAGTTGTCAAGTTCCAATTTCCTAATGAACCAGTTTTAGAATGGTGGGGCAGCAGTTCAGTGCCTAAGGGTAGGTTTATTTCCTACCTTAAGGCCCAGAAACTCATTTCCAAAGGATGTCTATATAATCTGGTTCGGGTCAATGATGCCAACTCTGAGACCCCAACCATTTAGTCAGTTCCAGTTGTCAGCGAGTTCCCAAATGTATTTCCTGATGATCTTCCCGTAGTTCCCCTAACGGGAAATAGACTTCGGGATAGACCTTCTCCCAGATACTCAGCCCATCTCCATCCCTCCTTACAGAATGGCTCCAGCTGAGCTTAAGGAGTTAAAGGAGAAGCTAAAAGTTCTTTTTGACAAGGGTTTGATCAGACCCAGCATCTCTCTCTGGGGTGCTCCAGCGCTATTCGTGCGTAAGAAAGACGGTACCCTCAAAATGTGCAAAGATTACCGTCAGCTGAACAAGGTCACAGTTAAGAACAAGTACCCTCTTCCTAGAATTGATGAACTGTTCGACCAGCTTCAGGGAGCCAGTTGTTTCTCAAAAATAGAATCTCAGGTCGGGGTATCATCAGCTAAGCGTCAGAGAGTGCGACATACCAAAAACAACATTTAGAACTCGGTATGGTCATTATGAGTTTGTGGTGATGTCTTTCGGGCTAAAACATGCCCCAGCAGCCTTTATGGACTTGATGAACCGAGTATTCAAGCAGTATTTGGATATGTTCATCATTGTCTTTATCGATGACATCCTAGTATACTCCAAAAATGAGGAAGAACATGCTAACCATTTAAGATTAGTGTTGCAGACACTCAGAGACCACCAATTGTTCTCCAAGTTCAGCAAGTGCGAATTTTGGTTGAAGTCTATGACCTTCTTAGGTCATGTGGTCTCGGGTGAGGGAATACAGGTAGATCCTCATAAAATAGCAGCATGAAAGATTGGCCCATACCTACCTCTTCGACAGAAATCAGGAGTTTTCTAGGTCTAGCTGGTTACTACCGATGGTTTGTGGAGGGTTTCTCCTCTATAGCCTCTCCTCTAACAAAGTTAACTCAGAAGAAAGTGAAATTTCAATGGTCAGATGCGTGTGAGAAGACCTTTCAGGAGTTGAAGACTTGACTCACTACCGCTCCGGTTTGACCTGTTGGAAGGAATATAGGGGTTAGTTGTGTATTGTGATTCTTCCAGAGTTGGACTCGGTTGCATCCTGATGCAGCAGGGCAAAGTGATAGCCTACGCCTCCAGACAGTTCAAAGTTCATGAGAGGAATTATCCAACTCATGACTTGAAGTTGGCGGCGGTGGTGTTTGCACTCAAAATGTGGAGGCATTACTTGTATGGAGCTCACGTGGATGTATTTACAGATCACAAGAGTCTTCAGTATGTGTTCAGCCAGAAGGACCTAAACCTCTAATAGAAAAGGTGGTTAGAGCTCCTGAAAGACTACGACATGTGTGTACTGTACCACCGGGGAAAATCCAATGTGGTGGCTGACGCCCTAAGCAGGCGATCTATGGAAAGTGTAGCTCACATTGAGGAAGGCAAGAGGGAGCTAGCGAAAGAAGTTCACAGGCTAGCCCCATTAGGGGTGCAGTTGCTGGATGCAGCTGAAGGTGGCGTGGTAATGCAAAGTGGGTCGGATTTATCCTTGGTAGTTGAAGTTAAGTCCAGACAAGATGAAGATCCAGTTCTATTTAAACTTAAGGAAGCGGTACTCAGAAAGGAGGTTGAGGCTTTCTCCCAAGGAGGAGATGGGGTGCTTCATTAACAGGGCAGGTTGTGTATACCGGATGTGGGTGAGTTGAGACAGCAAATACTAGGTGAGGAACATAGCTCGAGATAAACCATTCACCCCGGTGCTACCAAAATATACCGCGATTTTCGGGATATTTACTGGTAGAACGGCATGGAAAGAGACATTGCTAAATTTGTAGCTAAGTGTCCGAACTGCCAGCAAGTCAAAGTAGAACACCAGAGACCAGGAGGTATGACCCAGAATATCAGCATACCCACATGGAAGTGGGAAGAAGTAAACATGGATTTCATTACGGGTCTACCTCAGACTCGTCGGAAGCATGACTCGATCTGGGTGGTAGTAGATCGGATGACAAAGTCAACACACTTCCTCCTAGTCAAAACCTCAGATACAGCTGAGGACTATGCTAGACTTTATATCCAAGAGCTAGTTAGACTTCATAGGGTGCCCGTATCCATCATTTCAGACAGAGGTACCCAGTTTACCTCTTACTTTTGGAAGTCTTTTCAAAAGGGACTTGCTACTCAAGTCAAGCTCAGCACAACTTTTCACCCGCAGACAGATGGACAAGCTAACCGAACCATTTAAACCTTATAATATTTGCTAAGAGTGTGTGCAATCAATTTTAAGGGCAGTTGGGATGACCATTTTCCTCTTATCGAGTTCGCATACGACAACAGCTATCACTCTAGAATTCAGATTTCCCCGTTCGAGGCACTATATGGTAGAAGATGTAGATCTCCTATAGGGTGGTTTGAGGTTGGTGAAGCTACCCTAATAGGGCCAGACTCAGTTCATGAGGCAATGCAGAAAGTTCAGCTAATTCGAGAAAGATTAAAAACAGCTCAGAGCCGTCAGAAATCTTATGCAGATGTGCGAAGAAGAGAGTTGGATTTCGCAGTTGATGATTGGGTTTATTTGAAAATATCACCCATGAAAGGGGTGATGAGGTTCGGGAATAAGGGCAAGCTAAGTCCCAGGTATGTGGGACCTTATAGAATTTTAAGGCGTATTGGCAATGTGGCATATGAGCTAGAACTACCTTCAGAGTAGCAGTTGTGCACCTAGTCTTCCATGTGTCACTTTTGAAGAAGTGCATCGGAGATCCAACCTCAGTTTTTCCATTGGGCAGTGTGGAAGTAAAAGATAGCCTCTCATATGAGGAAGTACCAGTCCAGATCCTTGACTGTCAGGTGCGTAAGCTGAGGAACAAGGAAATAGATTTCGTCAAGGTCTTATGGAGGAATCAGCAGGTTGAGGGAGCTACGTGGGAGGCTGAAGCTGATATGATGGACAAATACCCGCACTTGTTCCCTACCGGCTCTAGCAAAGCTTGAGATATTAGTTTTGACCCTAGAACTCAATTTAGTTTTCATAACTTAATTCAGCTGTTCAAGTCTCTTTTCATTTGCGAATGTATGTGTGAAAAGTAAATTCAGTTCAGTTATGTATTTTGAATAAGAGGTAGTTATTCCGGTAGTTTTGGAGTTAAATGAGCAATATTTAGAAACTTTGAT
>JACEIK010004788.1:90242-119950 GCA_018107945.1 Datura stramonium
CTTTGGATGGTCGGGTTTTATATATTGTGTGAAGTCTTGATACCTGAAATTATTTTTCCTTTGCAATATATTACCATTTAGTAAAAGCATTTTTTCATTTAAATAATAAAAAAAATTTAGGTAAGAGAAGATTGAATGAAAGAGGAGATTATAAGATGGAGAATTGAATTCTCACAGACAAAGTGAAAATTCAGATAGCCAATTAATTGAGTTACTAAATTTTTTTTAAAAAATAATTAATTATCTGAACATTCACTTTATTGATAAGAATTTAATTCCATTCTATAATTTTCTTTCTCATTTTTGCTTCGATACCCATGTTAAAAAAAAAAAAAAGATACAATAGTAACTAGGGTCTTGCAAATATATAAAGCCACTTTAGACTCTAGAGTGATCATTGACATTTTCCCAATGCCTTGCTTTATAGACATAATTTAATAGGGACCTTTTGTTTTGCTAACTACCGGATCCTATAAAATCACATAATTTAACTATGTGATATATAATTCCAAATGATGATATTCCAAGTTATGAATATTAATTGAAGTGTACTATAAGAATTTTATATCTTTTAAGTCACACCCTTAAATACTAAATAAAATTTAAATTTGCAATTATATATATAGACAGCAGAAAATAAAAAAACTTTAAAAAATCAAGAAAATAAAATGGCTGCAATATTTTAGGGAAAATTCAAAATACCTTATTTACCACCAGCAAAATAAAGACAATAAATAAGGGGAAATAACAAAAGCCGTCCGAATACACAAGTACAATTCAACAGTGCCCATTAAACATAGGACACAACAAGCAAGAAGTTTACAGAGTGAAAATGAAACAACAGGTTCGATGAAACTTTAATTCACATCTCTTAAAAATCTCCACTTGGGAGTTGCTCATGAGAGTGGCTGATGAAGATGAATTCATAGATAAAGCCAGCAAGCCCACCACCAATAAGTGGTCCAGCCCAGTAGACCCATTGGTGAGTCCAGGTCCAGCTAACCAAAGACGGCCCAAATGAGACAGCTGGGTTCATTGAAGCTCCAGTAAAAGCCCCACCAGCTAGAATGTTGGCTCCAACAATGAAACCGATGGCAATTGGTGCAATTACTCCCAAGTCTCCCTTCTTTGGGTCAACAGCAGTTGCATAAACAGTGTAAACAAGACCGAAGGTCATCACTATCTCGAATACAAATGCGTTCCATACTGATACACCAGCTGACAATGCAAATGACCCTGTGCTCTGCATAAATTTTTAATCATGATAATTTTTAGTATCATCTCCATACAAAAATCAAAATTAATTAAATTTTGTACATCCATAATGTACATATTAAGTTACCTATTATGACATGTAGTACTAGAACTTGTTATAATATGTTAAGTTAATGTAAATACTTTGAAAGAAATATGTATATATTGGAATATTCTTAAAATATATGTAGCAGAGAGGCACAATGCTACCTAATAGACATAAATAATGTTAGGTAGTACTATTTGGCTCACATAAATAGTATTGAAATAAAATAAAAATGCACCATATTGCTTTAAATATAGTCACCATCATGTCACTATCTTACATAATGAGAGGACAAAATAAGTCCTTTTCAAACGAGATATAAAAAGATTTCCAGCCAATCAGTGAGTTCCAAATTTATTTGCATTATATAAAATATGTAAGAAACCCTTGTTGTCACTATTAGTTGTCTTAAATAAGTATTTTCTAACACTTTAATCAGCATTAGTAAAGTAAATGACAATACTCTCCCTACTGACACTAAAATTTGTAAAATGTCAATAGATATATTAAACCTCAAGCCCTTTATTTAACATTTAAACGCTATGGCTACTGAATTCTGTTGAACATATATAATACTACATATTTTAAAGCCTACATCAAGCTCGATATTTCTCTCACTTCTATCATATTCCTTATCCGTTTTAATATTAGGAAGTAAAAACAATAAATTATTTATTACATTTCACATTGTTCCCCCCCACAGTGTGTGTTAGTTGTAGATATTACACAGTCACGCATGTAAAGTATAAAATGACTATAATATCCCTACTGAGTACTGACTCTAAATGTGTAAAAAGTCAAAAGATAACTAAACCTCAAGCCTAAAGTGGTAGGAAACTAAATGCAATAATGCATCTAAGTGTCTAGTCAGATGTGTGTATTATTCGGATTCTTGGAAAGGTCAGTCACGAGTTTACACGTAATTTTTAAGTATCTTACACAAATATAACAATAATTTTCAAATAACATATACTTCCATCATTTTAATTTATTAATATAATTTTTACATGATACAGAAATTTAAAAAAAATTGTGAGCTTAAATTAAATGATTTGAAATATGTCACTTCGAACTTAAAATTAAAAAGTAATTAAAAAGAAAGATATTTTTTTTAAATGATTAAAAAAAAGCGTAAGATAAATAAATTAAAACATAACAAGTATAAAATTTATGTTAAATATGCTTACCAGGCCACCGGTGGCGAATTCAAGGAGGGCGCAGGCAGCAGTGGAGCCAAGCAACTGTGCAATGATGTACAGAATCCCACGGAACAAAGTGATGTTTCCACCAACGAAAGCGCCGAAGGTAACGGCCGGGTTGACGTGGCCGCCGGAGATGTTAGCACCGACAGAGACGGCCACGAACAACCCGAAGGCGTGCGCTATAGAGGCGGAGATGAGACCGGCGGGTGTGGTGGGACCACTGGCCGTGATCTTATTGAAAGCCATGCCAGAACCCTGACCAGCGAAAACGAAGATCAGAGTACTGATGAACTCCGCCAAGGCTGCCTTGAGCGCCCCTGGATGACGGAGCTCCTCATGGCTTCCAATAGCAATTTGGTGGATCGGCATGGCCGGAAAATCAAGAAATGGAACAAAAAGAGAGAAAATGAAAAATTTCTCTAGTGTTACACAATGTCACTAAGGGTAAGTGGAGTGATGAAAATAGGGGAAATTTTGCATGGATTTATATTGGGAAATTGGTAAATTGCATGTGGGATTAGGAACCGGCCATAACAGGTAGCCGGTTACTATTTGGACCGTATTGTAATAAGAATTCAAACCAAAATTTGTGGGCGAGCGGTCCCGTAGAGGTCGAAAGGCCTGCATTGACAGCTAAGGATTCACCTCCAATTTGCTGTGCTGATGACACGTGGACATGATGACAAGAGCCACGTCATATTGGTTCTGTTTGATAACGACGTGAAAGAGTGGGAGTGTACCCCTTGTTATTGCTTTCGGTCGGAGCAATCATGCACCATGGAATGATCTGGAACTAGGCTTCTTAATCCTTTTTTAATCCGTCATTATACAATTAATCTTTTTTTAAATTCCAATTATTGCTCAAGTTCCCTGAAAACTGGGTTTCTTGCCGAAATGCAAGGTAAAGTCGCGTACAATAGATTCTTCAACTTTAGTGCATTGGGCTGCCCTAATTATTGCTCAGGTTAATCACTAACTTTTGTGGTGGAACTGTATAATAATAATAACTAACATATTCAATATAACGCCATAGATGAAATTTGAGAAGAGTAGAATATATAAAAGTAGAATATATAAAAATCTTACTTCTATCTTTTTGAGGTAAAGAAATTATTTTCAATAGTCAGCTCGAAAAGAAATTATTTTCAATAGTCAACTCAAAAAGATATAATCTTTATAAACTAGATAAGTTATTTTTGTTAAATTATCGATTTAAAAAAGAAATATAACCGAGAGAAAAAAAAAAGAGATAATAAAATAACAATGTACGATCGTGGTGGAGCTGTTAAAATTGTAATTCTTTTAGATATTTTTAGGTACGTGTATAATTGTAAATGACTGCAATAAAAGAATTTGAATTTTGTACTCCATAAGAAATAAATTGAAATAAAGAAGCATAAAATTAATTCTAAAATTTTCTGAATCGATTAAGTCAATAGCAATCATGCACCATGGAATGATCTGGAACTAGCTAGGGTTCTTAATCTTTTCTTTAATTTTTTTTCTATGTTAATTATTTTTCAGGTTCAATTTCAAATTTCTTTTATATAATTGTGATGTCCGAATTTATTTATATAAATCTCAATTAATTTTATAGAGTTAGGTTATCTTTTATCAATATAAATATTAATAACTCTATTTATTAAAATTTAGATAAATTAAAAATAATCACTAAGTATTTTTTTATCTTTATTAAAATTTATGAAACTTAATGATTTTAAATTTATCTTTTTTCTGCTGGACCATGTTCTTGAGAGCAAATTTAAATTACTACCTTTGTGGTGGAATTATTAAACTTTTAATTGTTTAAAGTTTTGAGGTACGTGTAGGATTGTAAATGAATGCAATAAGACTTTTAAGAATTTATATAAGAAGAAATCAAAAAGAAAAAGTAGCAAAAGTTAATATAAAATTTTCCGTATCGATCAGGTCAATAGGAAGAAATGACAAATAAGGTAGAGATACGATATCTTTTGGTATAATTACGAAGGTAATGACTTCCATTTGCGAAAGTTTGTGATGGAATAAATATGATATTTTTTGATTTATTAAAAAATAAAAAAATTTAATATACACATAAAAAATTAATAAATACAAAAAATTAATTTAAATTAATATAAAATTTTAATATAAGATTAATTATAGAAGCGGAAGAAGGTAATGGTTCCGTGGGGTTTGATATACTAAATATTAGTTCGACAAGGAAGTTCCGATAAGGTATGCCGACCTATTCTGTTTGGCCAATAATTAAATTATTAATTTATAATTTTAAATAATTGGTTTTTTTTTTTATTTGAAATTTGAACTATAAAGTAGTTATTTAATTAATTTTCAATTTTGGAAATTCAAAATATATAAATTTATTTCATGAATGTTTAAATAATATTCATTTTATATATTTTTATTTGACATTGAAATAGTTGAATTTCAATTTCTCTTCCAAGAGCTATGATATCCGCCTTCATTTTGCTTCTCCGAAAATATACCCATAAAATAAGAGATCAAGAACAAGAAATTAAATTGATAACAAGTGGTCCACATAAGTTGTTCCATCCATCTCCTTCTAGTCAATAGAACACACAAATTGTATATTTATTAAGAAGATAATATGGCCATAGATAATCACGTCTCTATTAGGAGTGTGTAAACCTCTTTTCGAATAGATAATCAAAATCAGTAGAGTTACATAATAAGCCAAACTAATCCTAAAATTGTAGGCAAAAATAAAAATTCTATACAGCACCACTATAAATTGTGAACTTTTGGTAGTAATTTGCTAATCTCCATTAATCAAGGATTCCTTCACAATACACAACCACCCCATCATTTTATTGTGTAGCATAGACATAGGAGGCCCTCCAAAAAACAATGATTAGTTGCATCAATAGAAAGTGCTATATTGTAAAGAATACCTTTACACAAATAACCTTTTTCCCACATGTTCTTGTTTTTCAGATGGCTGTTCAATTATTCAAATTTTAAAAGGGAAAATTTTGTTCAGGTGCATGTATATATATTTATTCCTTGAACATTTTGGACTACAGTGTGCACACCAGCAAACTAAGTTCCCAAAAGAAATTCTAATCATTATTTTAATTGCAAATTTTAGCCGTTATAATATGTGTACAATCAGTGTGCCGAGTGTAATCAGCAACGACCTGAAATGATTACGGCTGGACGTGTGAAATTTGTTCAGTTGCATGGCTAAAAATGTAAAGATTCCTAAATTTGTTTGAAGTGATCACGGTAATTAGAGGTGACAATGAGATCATAATTTGTTCAATTTGCTTAAGTTTGGACTGATAATTGGCCGATTCATTATAAGCTCGGCTCATTTCCAATTTATCAAAGTTTGGGTTGATATTTAGTCCAAATTGATTCATAAAAAATCTTGTTAAAATAAACTTTAATTTCTCTTTTTAAAAATTAAATTTTATATTATTTAATATGTTATATTTAGCCATAATAAAGAAAAATATTAATTTTAAGTTATTAAATTAACATTTTCTTTATTAAGACTAAAATATAACATATTAAAAAAAATAAAAAAAATAAAATATTGTTTGAAAATAAAATAAAAAACTTAATTAGAACTTAAAGTAATAGAAAACTTAATTAGAGTTGGGCGGGTTGGATTATGACCTACATTTTAGCCTATTTCGACGATAATTTTCTCATTTATTAACTCAATTTATTTTCATCACATCCAAATTCGAGATCCATTTGCCATCTATAAATCTGTAACGTAGCAAGTGCATGTTTGATCGATTCATCGAAAAGCCCAAACTTATTTAAGTGACGCTATTTCAAAATTTTCAAATGAGTTGTCTAGAAAAGAAGAATAGAAGCAAAATTCATAAAAGAGGCAAAGAAGTGGACAAGTCATGCAAAATATAACATGCAGATTTCTGGCTTAGGGCCATTTCAAACTGTCATTCAAATGTGGGGTTGGAATTTTCATTATTGTCCTCCTCTCTTCAGTCTTCTCATACCCTCCCCACTTATAAAGATTTTTTTTTTTAAAAAAAAAAAAGAAATAATTTTGAAAAAAAGTTTATGGTAATTAATACCGTCATTGGAACAGAGACATACCCTACATGATCCAATTTTAATGGAAAGGCAGGCTGGACGATTCCTATTGCCATGACGGCAGCCTCACAAAATGGGATTGGGGAAGGGTGCAGATAGCTACCAGTTCCATTTCCCACATCACATGTTAGGTTGAGTTTGTTTTCAGCTAATTTCCGCATAGTATCCGTTATATCGAATAGCTTTTGTCCAATCAAAGCAATAGATGAAAAAGATATACGTAATGCTGAATCTCTCCGCTGGAATTTAAATGTAATATCTCATGATTCTTATCCCACGTTATCAGCTATTAAGCCGCACTCTTGGGTGCTGCATATGTTAATTAGGATGAGTTTAGCTACAACTTTTTGCTACTCTTCTGCTTCTGAAATGCATTTTCTTAGGTAATTATTTCCTACTTTTCCATAAGCATGTTGCAGTTTTGAAACTCTTTACCATATGTACAAAGATTACAAACTCCAGAGTCTGTAGAAACATAGAGCTGGTATTTGTACAGTACAATTCAGTTGAGGATTGACCACACTAAAACAATACCTAATGACCATACAAGACCAAAAAAATTGGAGCTTGATCTAGCAAATTTTTTAGACATATCATTTTGTATTGTAATAAATAAAATGATACTCCTTTTTCATAAGTCACGTAAGATTTAGATTGAGGGCCATTTGGTCATACGAGAATCATGATATAAAATCATGTGAGATGAAGTTAAAATTTTATTTGGACATGCAATTTAAAAATTTTAAATTATATTTTTGTCTCATAAACATAAAAGCCCATAAGTTGCAAAAACTATCAAAATTTTCAATTCTTGCTACATAATCTTACCAAATAAGTAAAAATTCATAACAAAATAACGAAAATTTATTCAAAAATTAAAAATAAAATTAAACATGAGTTGCAATGTGATACTCCTCCCACATAGTTGGTAAACTTATATTCGATATAAATGTTTAGCAAAGATTGATAAAATAATAATATGAACAATAAATTTTATTTACATCTAAAATGAATGGTTAGTAAATATAAAATGGTAAGTTTTTCTTACAAAATATAAACTCGTGGGTCAAGTTTTGTATTCAAAAAAGTCCATCTCATGATTTGTAATCCCAAATCAAGCTTTTTGGAGAATTTAAAATTTTTCATGATTACAAATCATGAGATGAAATCGCATGTCCAAACACCTACTAAATATTATAGTTATGTCCAGCTATAAGACACCAACTCTTCCAGAGGCTAACGAAAAGCGCACAAATTTAAATGTCTGTTCTGAATAAACCTCAAATTATGAAGCCATACGATGCATCTAGCTATTATACAGAAACCATAGCGCTGTAATCAGCGTCCTTTAATCAAACTTATAATGGAATTCAATCGCCCTGAATCTCTGAATCTTAATGCATATGGTGAATTCTTCCCTTTTGCTTACTGTAGTTAGAGATCCATTCTTCAACGATTTCCAAGAGGGGTTCTACATATGGTGAATTCTTCCCTTTGCTTGCATAGTTGAACCCAAGCAAAACCCCAAGATCATCGGATGCCAGTGTTGAATAGACTCCGCGCATTGATCCCGGTATTTCAACTGCAAAAGAAATTAAAAGGAGAACATTACTTATTACTACTGATTTTCCTTCTTATGACAGTGGATTTAACTTCAAAGTATGCATGGTAAAGACTAAAGAAGAAGGCTTTTACATAAATCAAGGCAAGGTAGAGAAACAACTACAGTATCACATTCCCCATGAAACTGAAAAAGCCAACCACAATTGGCATGACGATTAGCATCTTAGCTTGGTAGTTACGGTAGATAGTAATAAGGGAATATTAGTTCCTAAGTAGATGGATTAATGGCTTCAAACTGCTTGCTTGACATTTGTGAAAAGTTACAGAGCTGCCAAATTAGAATTGGCTGTTTTGCCAACTGGGGCTCTTTGATATGTTTGGTTTTCAGCAATCTTGGTCGGAGTTTACCATTGCTAATTATTCAATTTAAATTAAACAATTATTAATATTAGTTGAAAAAAAAGAAAAAACATAAAAAAATTATATATATATATATATATATATATATATATTCTTTTAAAAAATAAAAAGCAAAGAACGTCTACTAGAATTATATTCATAACAACATGAGAGAAAGAGAACATTTCATTTTAGTTTAGGTAACCATCCTATAGGAGTGATCTACAGCTCTTTAATTGTTACTTTATATTGTAGATTTCATGATAAGAAGATAAGTATAATTCAGTCTCTAAATAAGCTAGGACTCAGCAATGTAACATGGATATTTTTCAATATTTAGGCCATATAATATTTTACCCATTTGATATGGTACATATAAGAGCAAAATGAAAGTTCATTTAACATGACTAAAGCGACCAACAAATAAAGAATGAGTGGCTTCCTAACCTACGGGTCCAAAACACACAAGTTCAACCTAGAATTACCTAACCCGCATTAGATCCATAATTTAAATTCATGCACACTCTAACCCACACTTCCCCTACTCCCTCACCTCCGGCCCTGCCACACCCAGGGATTACCCTACCCTAAGGAAAGATTCTCCTTTGAAATACAAATATCTCTTGGCTATGGTCCACCTCTATTATATCATTTTTTTTTCCATGTTTATGAAAATAAAATTTGCTTATTTTGCTTCCTGATGCATGCACTATACTATTATTTTTTCTTTTTGTCTGATAGATATTTTATTATACAGTGATATTACTTATTGAACCAAACTATATCTCAAACCAAATTGTTGATTTGTTGCATACACACCATTTTGGGATAAACATTGCCAGACCACTTGGTACTGCCCAGCAGGAGTCTTCTTATCAAAACTTCGTCTAATTCAATCCATAATCCATGATTTAAGGACTGAAAAAAAAATAGGGTTTATAGCACTTTTGGTCCCTCAGTCATTAATAAATTTTAATTTTAGTGCTTGTGATATTTGACTATACACATTAAACCTTTAATTAATAGAAATGTGCACTATTGATCCTTTTGATTGTGAATATTCACAAATTTACAGAATTATTAATCATTCCACCATTTAATCGTCCCTGTGTTTAGTTAGGTTTGTAACGTTATCTCACTGAAGGTAACATAGTTCTTAAAATAGTCTGAAGTATAACAAAGTTCCTACTTAAAGGAGAGCCAAAACACACATTTTAATTAATTGTAGAAGGTTAAATAGGCTGGAGTCATATATCAAAAGGACTAAAATCAGAATTTATCAATAATTGAGGATTCAAAAATGCTATTATCCCTAAGAATTAAATGCAATATCATAACCCTAAGCAAATTGTAGAAACCTAAAATTTCATATTGCATTCATTTGAGTGCACATTTAACGAATGAAAAGTGCATACCAAAAAGTTCCAAAGCGCCTGCCGCTAAAGATGAACCAGCTGATCACCAGGTCTGCCAAGAGATAGCATAATAAATCCACCTGAGCACAAAAAAGACGCAATTTTTAATGAAAAAAAAGAAGAAGAAAGAATAAGAGTAATCAGCCGCAGTGCCTCACCTAAGTGGAACTTTCTCCCCTCTTCCCATGTATTTGGGCATTGCCTTCACAGCTTTAAAACAAATAAAACTTAAGATGGTTATCCTGCATGCATCTAACAACAGAAGGAAACAAAAGAAAACATTAAGTTTAGAGCTTTAAACATCTTCATGTAGGTGGTTTGTCCAGTAAAGGAGGAACCAGGTATTTGCCGTTAGCCAGTACTCCACTACGCCCCAACCAGAGCATGTATGGAGATTACGAGAATGTGGGTGAGTATACGGCAGGGAACATGCATTCTCATCCTTAATTGCATCCAACAAGAAATATTATTTTTAGGCATCACAAAAATAAGAGTTTCACCACGAAAGAACATGTGTATAACCTTGCACAGTATAAGCATTTTCAGTAAGAGTTACCCATGATCAGGAGCTAGCAATCAACCTTTTCTTTTGTAGAACAAGTATTAAAGCTTTGCTGTACGTTATGCCTCTGGGTGTAAGCCTCTCAACATAAATATTTCAAAGAAGTTAGAAACAGAAACAAACGAATGAAAGAGTTGCAGCCCAGGATACCTAATAGATCTAATGGTGGCCGGATTGACCATCCATTTGCCAAATTGGGCAATTCATTTTGAAATCATACAATTCACAACCCCAAACTTCACGCCCACACACACAAAAAAAAAAGTGTGTTTCATTTTATCAAACACTGACCATGACTAGATTAACAAAATGAACTTTGGAGATCCATTATGACTAGTGCATTAGCAAAATGAACAGTCACCTGGTCTTCCCAAAAACACCACGAGGATTTCCAACTTCCTGCACTTTTTCCTTTATAGACTCATTTGGCTATCTGCTCCTGCTCTTACTATTATCTTCTATAGCCTCCATATAAACAGTGACCTAAAACTAACTCAAAACAAGCCCACCCTAAGAAAACGTGGAGAACGTTGCACTGCAGTTCCAAATTTGTCAGCACGCATAACTTTTTGATGCTAGCCACTGATCTATTCCTGCAGCTTCCGTTAACTCCCTCCGAAACTAGATTGCTGTTCTCCAAAGTTTGGGATTCAACCCAGATACACTTCCTTCTCAGCCATCTGTGGTGTATTTACCTCAAAACTCACATCTACAGTAGCAGCAGTTAAAGAGAGTCAAAAGGCTGGACCTCTTATTGACTAATTGCGAATAAGATATAACCAGATTTAGATATCCTAAAAGACTGTTGTCGAATACCAGTAACATTTAGAACACAGTTGCAACCATGTGTGATCTTTCTAGTTCTCTTATTAATCAGGGTGAAAGGGCAGATTTGGTAATGCGTCCTTTCATTGCATATCCCGCAATTAGGGCAACCATGTGCCTTAATTTCATGTCGATTGACTTTTCCTTTTGTCCACTTTGAACCCAGGGATGTGGAACTGCTCCCTTTCCTATCACGGATAGCTCTTTAAGTTGCATCAACTTCAACCAATATTACTCAGCTAGGACTCAATCCCAAACTAGTTACCGTTGACAATATGAATCTCTATGTCCATTCCACTCTATCCAGGCCCATTTCATTCACTGGTAAATGATTTGTAAAAGTATTTTTAAAAGATCAAAGAAGATTTTACATTTTTTACGATGACTACTCTATATAATATCTTTTACAGCTCTATGTTCCATAATAATTAATATTTATTGCAAATTTCAAAAATAAGATGAATTCTTGGTCCCTGACACTATATAAGTTGTAAACTTCAAAATGCAATAGAATACACCAACATGCATTGAACACACTTAAGTCAATTGTTAAACACCATTATTTAAGAAAGGTGTATCATAGTTCTTCCTTGTAAGTTTCTAAAAGCTGCAGCTTCAAAGATGCTTTTCGATCTTGCCTTTATGACCGCAATCATGAAATCTCATCCTATAAAACAAAAACTGAAACATGCTCGGTCAAATGCTTACCTGATGGCAGAGAACTTTCCAAAAATTGCTGCTCAAGATGCTTAATAAAGTTTCAGTCAGCACCATCAAGATAGATTTCATCCATTGGACTAAGTGAAAAAGTTCACTACATGGTGGTCACCCTTGGATACAGAAGCTTATTTGTGCCTTTGGTTATCCAGGCAGTAAGTTGAGGTTGCTGCTCAAAAGGCATAAGAGGATGGAGGTTTCCATTTTCCAGCTGTACACCATAAACAAAAGGTAGTCTAAGTGACAGAAAACTCTCTGGGGGTAAAATTACTCGACACCCAAGACAGAACTGCAACTTCTTTTTACGGTCTGGCACAGATGGAGGGAGACATGACTCCTACAAAGTCAAAATAGGAAAAATATCAATCAATTCAGAGAATAACTTGAGCAGCTTATTTCCAAGATACACCAAAAAGGAACAACACAAATAACATCTAAAAAAGATGCTTGAGGATATGACAAAGTACAAGAGCTAAAACCAATGGGATCCAATGGGAGAACTCCCTCCAGCAATGGCAACTAAATTGAAAAAAAAAAAAAAAAGAGCTAAAAAACCTTTTCAGACTTCTTGAAGTCTATATTGTGATGAAGTGCTGAAGATATAATAAACTAATAAAAACGAACTTCCGCTAACAGCTTAAGCTGTTAGATGAGGTATCACACAATTCAACATAGTTCAAAGTAAGCGGAAGTCTTGGCTCAAGTTTCATCGCCACATATTATCAGAAAAAAAGAAAATCCATGCTTTTCCACATGAAGAATTAAGCCTGCACAGGAGGAGTGTTGTGTTCTCTCTAATAGTTTAAATTTTAGATGAGGTGGTCACTATATTCAACGATGAGATCCAGATCCTAGCATTGCGGCTAAGCACCTCAACCACCTGCACCATCTGTGAAATATTCAGGAAGTTTACTGTATTCTTAGGCAGCTAGATCTGCCAGTAGGGAATGCAAGGACTGTTGGTGCTTACTACACTGGAAAGTTCATTTTTTCTGGGGAATCTGTTTGCCTTGCTCTCTTCAATGTAAAACATTTTTTTTTATCTGTAAAATTAAAGCCAGAGCAGCACAACATGTTGACAGAGTAGCAGTTAAGGATTCACAAAGAGGTCAGATATTTTTGGATAAGGAGCCCAACTGAGGTCAGATGTTCTTTCAAGCAATGCAACAAACTTTAATTTTTCCCCTTGAATATCAGTATTAAGATTCAACGTCACCTAACAAAAACTTCTTTTCCGCAGTGTCAACTTCGCTTTTAATGAATCAATCAGCTACACTTCAATCCCGAGTTAATTGGGGTCATTTTTATTGGTCATTACTTTACTATAGTTGACTTGCAAAAACATCACTTAAGAGATCATTTGGTTCACAAACTAGTTATGCATGAATTCTAATGTATGGGCTGTTACGCAGTTAATAATAATTCATGAAATTATGATACATAGATTGTGACACCAATCTTCAAGTTCTTATCTAAAGAAACTTGAAGTTACAAACCATTACAAATTCTTACTATATAAATACTATCATGATCTTTTTTATTTACTAAAACAAGGCACCTTAAATTTAGAATTATTTTGCCATTTGGGTGCTCTTGCAAACATCCATTCTTATTCCCATTTATCCCATATAAATAATACGCCACAATAAAGAAATGGTGCCAAACATTGTATAGATATTGCACAATTTTTTACAAAGAACCAAAGGTTATTCAAGTAATGCAAAATCCCAAGATTAAGCAATCCCAGCAGCTTCATATAGCTAGGTGGACAAAGATAAGTTAATTCAATGTTGAAGATGGTAAATGAAAACTGATAGTTCCAGTGAGTAACTCATACCTCAAACTGTATGACGGTTGCTGCTAAAATGACAGGAAAATGAGGTGTAACCTGCATGACAAAGAGCATACTCATTACAGCCGGCAAAGGAAGTACATTTAATCTTCGGGAATTCACAAAGATTATATAGATTAAATAAAGGTTAAAGTGGATGGTAATAAATATACTACTTGATATCACGTGTATAAGTACCAACAGGACATGAAACATACAACAAATCAGCAGTTCCATTTTGAGAAGTGTAACCATCATAATTTCTTTAACAATTTAACAGAAAATATAGATGGAACCATACGAGTTGAAAAATATGCAGAAGAGGGCGAAATGTCAGATAAATGGTGCTTACTGAAAGCCATTCACTTCTTGATTTTATACAATTGAAAGTACTCTAGCTATGTGCCACTTCACTGCATTTCACTAGAAATAGGCCCTTTAAACGAAAATATTAGACAATATCCTACTATGAGAAACGGAAGAACAAATAAAAGCATGGCTGCAATTCTCGATGCTGATAGACAATCAACAAGACATACAAGCCAAGAAAAGAAACTTCTGCATGGGTGAAGCAGAACATGCTTAAATTAAGAAAGATGTTAGGGATAGACTTCCAGGGACATGAAGAAGAGGCACTTGGTTACTGGCTAAAGGTCGATAGCTGCAGACAAGCTAGAAAACATGATGCAGTCGGTGAATGTAAGAGGAACAGATTCAAAGGGGCGAAAGAATTAAAGGGTCTGGCTACTTTTGATGTCAAATTCAAGAGCAGTGGTAACAGAAATAAAGGGAGGAATTGGCTGGCCATCGAATCATGAATTTCAAACTAGTCACATGCTCCTCTTGCTCTCTCATGCTCCAGCATGATCTTACTTCTTGGAAGTTGAATGAATTCTATGATTCAAAAGTTATAATGAACTGGTACATTATTTTTTTACCATTGTTCTGCAATAAGCAAAGGTTGGGAATATTTTTGGTACACCCAAGATGGTTTGAACATCGAGACACAATAAAGGAGATCAGATCAAGATTCATATATTGTGATAGATATGATTACTTAACCTCAGCAGATATCTTAAAACACATGTTTACATTATGACGTCTCTCTTAATCCACTCATAATTGGTTTAGGCACTGAACAACATAAAACCATATTACCTAAGCCTGTTTAGTTGATTATTAAAAACAAAAAGAATCAGATAAGCGCCCAAAAATGACATCATATAACAGGATACTTATTTAGGAGGTCATAAAGATTCAGGAAAATTAGGGAAATTAGCCAAATATCAGAAGTAAAACTCCCGCAGAAAGATCCTCTGGAGCTGTGAAATAGTTCCTGCAAATCTCACATCTGTTTGGTCATTCTTACTCTTCAATTCCATGCAATGCGGGCAGTTCATGTATATGGGCAAACTTCTATCTAACAAGGAGGTAGCATAGCCAGAATCATTGAGATTTAGGGTGAGAAGACCAGTTTCAAGATCTTTTCCTGACGCAGCATGTACTGGATGCCTGGAAAGTGAGCTGGCCCTTCTATGTTTGAATTTCCTTCATCTAACCCCTCATTTGACTTTTCCAGATTCCTAAGCTTCCTAGAGGAAGTAGAAATCATTCCATTTGCCAGCCGGCGACGCTGCCATGGCCGCCACGTTCTTACCCCCTCTGGAGAGGACCTACCCCTTATGATCTATATTTTCCAAAGATGAAGAGACGACAGATTCTACAGGCAATGCATAAGGAGAACCAAGTCTGTTGAGATGGTCTGCAGTTAATATAAAAACGGTGCCCATGGGGCACTCATGCTCAAATCCAATGTAAACTGTTGCATGCTTAGAAGAAGTAATTGGTCTGGTCTTCTCACTTCTATTAATCTTCATTGAATCCAAATGTGTACCTATCTGGAAAATTTGATTACCTTTAGTGACATTGTTAGAAACAAAAGTACTATCATTCTTAACTTCATGAATAGCAGGAATTAGACCAACTTTTTCCAATACTTGTTCATCGCTAATCGCATTAACCTTCTCTCTATCCCCTTCTCTCTTTTTGACAATACTCTTTTCTGAATTTGACATAATTTTCTATTTGATTGTAGCGGAGGAAATCCTGAATTTACGCAGTTGAACCAGCTACCACCTCAGAAAAAGCTTTTCGCATATTAAAGTTGGAAACTCCTTTACCTAAATTATTTACTTTATCGTCCGTTCTGATATTTCCTGCAGAAGACTTCTTTTGGTTTGATATCATTGCACATTCAAATCACCAGCCTTCTCTATGCCTGAATCTGTGTTAGGCTCATTCCTGGCATTGCTACTAAACCTGTTTATATTTGCTTGCTCTGAATTGCTTGATAGTAGCCCATTCTCATATTTTGGTTTCTCAAGGATAGTTACATGAAGAAACTTTTGGGTAGAACTGAAACCCTCTGCATCAAACCTTTAGACGTCTGGTAATATCTTGCATTCCCAATTCGAATTAAACTCCAAGCTGAGGGCTGAATGGGCCCACCTGTAGCCTTCCTTGGGGTAACTGGATTGTGGAAGAAACATCGCAATCAATGGAGCGATTAAAGGTAACATTTGCTGTTTCAAAATCAAAAGGATCTGGCCGCAGGAGTCTTGAACGACCACATGCACATGCATGGAGGAAGACATACCCACTGGAATGTGGCTTAATCTCAGCACTTGAACACCAAACCACCAGTTTCTACATCATGCCTTTGGTGCATGCATGGTTTTCCGTGGGGCTAACAGCATCACAGAGTTGCCTGCCAGAAGTCCAGATGGATGTGCATTCATCTTCCAGTTTCTGCAAGTATAACTGCACAGCAGACCACAAACCATTGAATTGAAAGCATGCAGAGCTCTCTCCAAATGGGCCTTATGCTGTGAAGTTGGGTAGCATGGAGGCAACTCATTTAAATACGTCTCCTTAGCTACTGGAAGAGACCTTTTTGGCACCATAAAGTAGAAAATCTAGTATTTATCCCTCTACCATAGCCAAATAAGACATCGCAATTTCAAGTGGATCTGAAACTTTTGAAGCATTTCCTTCAAGAGGTGGTGAAACAGAATTTCTCTGTCGCAGCTTCCTCTTACTAAGTTCAGTCTCATCTGCAATGGCATGTTTGCTGACAGGATTACTTGCAGAATAAGCTGACTAGAAGATAACCATTTCTCCAAATGTGGAAGTTCCGGAGAAGTAAATGTCTTTCCAGAAGCAGCAGAAGCAGCAGCAGCTGCTGCAGCAACAGCAACCATGCCAACACCAGAAGCTGGACCACTGTTAGCATTCACCACACCCCCTCTTCCTCTTAATATATCAGTCTGCCTAAAGATGAACTCCTTGATAGAAAGTAAGTCTTCTCTATTCGCGCTCTGGCTGCCAAACTTTCAAATAGAAGAGAATCTGAGGTTCCTTTTTCCATTCAGAACATCCTCCACAAGGCCAGTGGCAAATTCAAGGGATTCACCTCTCTTATTAGAGGTTATATCTAAAAGTGCAACAGCCTTTGATGCATCAAGGGAAAACAGCATGGCGGAGGTGACACCCCCACTTCTTGAACCTGTATGACCAGTTTCAGAACCTGACAGCGTCCGGCATTTTTTAATGGAGAATCGAATCTGTGCCTCCAGGGAAGACTGCAATTTCTTCCTGAACCCACCTTCAGATTTACTCATAGGGCGTGCAAGCACAACCACAGAACCAGAACCTTTTTGAGTCAAGCAGCGAACCGAGGTACCGACACTTGATGATTGATTCGCTGAGGAAATATCAGCTGGCTCCTCAACACTAGAACTAGGATAATCATCAGCAAAATCATCAAGAAAAACAAAAAGTGTAACTGGAGTACACTGCCCCGGTAATAAAGAGGTATATGAACCTAAACCTGACATCAGAGTAATTGCTGAATTATTTCGGTTAGAAAATGCCCATTTGACTTTTGACAGGCGAAGGATTGTTAGATGATCTTCCTGATGCAGCTCTACGTGATGGAGATGCAAAAGGTGATCCGGACCCGGAAGGTGGCGGATAGTGTGACTTAACAAATGGAGTCATTGCTTGTTTAGCTGCTTGCAAGACGCGAAGTTTCTTCAGTATCTGGGTGTCAAATCGTGATCCTTCTTGGATAAAAACTACAACATGACAAACCTGCATAGCTAAGCATGGTTGAGTAGCACTCTACAATTAACAAGGAAATATGAAATGAAATGGAAAACCTCCAAAATAAAATTCTATATGTTACACTCCACCTCCCAAACCCCTACCAAGGGCCAATGATTAGCCCTCCCAATTTTCTCCCTGACTAAAATCCCCAACCTTATGGTTGGAGGTGAGAACAACTACCGGTAAATTATCCCTTCCTTGTCAAATAAGAATATGATTAACCTAATAATAACAAAATTTGAAAAGACCTTTACACAGGGTAAGAAGAAGAACTGGACTCTAAGTCTCACGGTAGAAGTCAATTCTCAGCCTTCAGTAAAGATGGCAACTCAAATTGAATACTAAGCAACAATATTTACGCTCAATTTGATGCATGAGAAAGAAGAGATTCATAGGAAATGATACAAAACTCTTCTACAGATTTCTACTATACAACCTGGAAATCCAAAACATTGCTTAGTTATAAGAATCAACCTTTGAGTAAAATGGTAGAGAGTCGGATAACTCATTTGGGTTAATATTATAGGCAGCTGTGACTAAAATAACTACATCAATCCGACTCCTCCTCTAGCTTTATTGATCAAGTCTCTGTAGAGCAAATAAAATTGTGTTTAAGCGCTTCATGCAATGACAAATAGCCTCACTCTTGTGTTTTGTTTTCATCACTTTTTATATTCCAAATGAATGAAAACAGGTCCAAGTGAGAAGTGGAATAGATATTCGATAATTCATTCAACCGACCTCAACTAAGTAGAGATTGAGGACAGACAACAGCTTACAATCTTGCCCAACGAAAAACAACAGCTTACAATGGTGCCCGTGTTTCTAATCCTGTTTTGTACTTTCAAAAGTTTCAGAAGCTTCACTAGTCTTTAATGTACAACCAATGAACAAATCTAAGATAACGAGGAACCAAGAAGCAATTTTGGGCAACAAATTTCCTGTATTGATCTAGAATTTGTCAGAAATTTCAAGATAAAGTGAAGAAGAAAAAAACTTACAGAGAACATAAAGAGCATAGCTTGGAGATCGCCATATTCGTAGTCTTCCAACAGTGAATCAAATCCCATCTTAGACTCCATATTGCATTCGATCAGAGGGCATCGAGTTGAAAGATTGCAAAAACAAAATCCCCTTTTCCTCATCATGATGGTAGCTTATATTCCTATGACTCAAACCAACTCTTCTATGTCGCGTCTGTTACAGCAAAATCCGTCTTTTCATCCGGTTTATCAACAAAAATTGAAACGTAACCCCCGAGCCAGAGCACATTAGAATCGATAATCCGGTTTATCGAATAACAACGTCATCGTGGCGTTTCCCGATGAAACCAACCACAACGACGCCGCTTTGAGGAATAAATGGAGCGGGGCCGGTAGCTGGTGCATCCGATGAGGTTGGTGGAGGTAGGTGGGAAGGAAGGGATGGAACTTGGGGGTGGCTTACGGAGGAAGTCTGAGAGTGAGAAGGTGGAATTGGAGGCCGAATTAGGACTCGCATGGACTGGACATTTGGTTTTGAGGAGTCCATTGAAACCGATAGAACAGAATCACCTGTGGTAGTGTATAACTCTATCCGTATCTTCCATCAGAACAAAAATCAGCAACGAATATGTCCTCTTGCCGATAATGAAGAAACAGCTCTATTAAGCGACCGGAGGTCAGCGTCGCCGATGAGAATATCTGTTGATAATTTGCCGTCAAATCAATGGCGTTGAAACGTCGAAGACGAGAAATGCGACAGTAAGCAGGTCAGAGCTAGTTCCAACTCATAATGGGCTACACAATTCTCATAGCCCAAAAAAAAAACAAGCCTTAGGTCCAAAAGTTTTTAGGCGGCCCGATAAGAGTGTGTGTGAAATATTTGGTAGGTAATCCGGTTACTCACTTTAAACTGTTGGTACTTGGAAAAAGAAAATCTGATTATAATTAAAACGGCAAAATTAAACTTACCTTAAATTTGAAGTGATGGTTTCTTTTCTAAAACTACAGTCAAAATCTCTTTATAGCGGCAATATTTGTGTAGGTGTATGGCTACTATAGTAAGGTGTTGTTATATATTTATATATTGACATTTAACGAATTTACGTTGAACTCTCATTTAGCTTTTATAAACTAAGATTTTCGCGTCTAATTTAATAGATTTTTGTATACCAAGAAGAAGGAATGTGTTTGTTAATCAATTTAATCAATAATAAAAAGTGTATGAATGTAAAATAAATAAATAAATAAAAAGAACACCATTAGTCTTTCCTCGTGAAGTTCGGCCATAGTGGTGGACACTATTTGATATAAGTTTTTCCTTTTATATATTCGTACTCATATGCATGACATTAATAATGATTATCATAAATATTTTAATATTTATTTTTATACATAATATATTTCTTACAAAATATTGATATTCTTAAATTTTTGAGTATAGCATTTATGAAGAGTAATTTTACAAGAGTATGCTGCTATGGCGAGCGTCATTAAGCATTTATAGGTAGAATGGTGTTATAGAAAAATAAAATATAACATGAAAAATCAATTACGAAGATCCAAATTCGAGATCATTATAGTGAAATGCTATTATAATAAGGTCTCCCTTAGGAATTGATCATTTTCCACTGATTGGACTGGTTTCATTTCTCAATTTTATTACATTTACTTGTAGTATTATTTGGCACATTTTTAAATTAACTTATTTTTAAAAAGTACTTTTGTAAAAGTGTTTTTGAAAAATATTTTAATGAGAAACGGTTAATTGCACTTGATCAAAAAAATTAAAAAATAGTCAGCATCAATTACGGTCGGCTAGATTTTCAAAAATGCTTCTAAATATAGTGTTACGAAATGTGTTTTTAAGAAAAACTATTTTTTTAACTTTTAAAAAATAGCTAAAAATATTTTTCTCTCTTAAAAAGTATGATCAAACGCCTCATTTTTTAAAAATAATTTTAAAAAAAATAAACACTCAAAATTTTTAAAAAAATTGATCAAACAGACTATTAACTGGTATGTAAAAAGAGGCATCAAAATATTTATTAACTTTAGACAAATAATCGTGGAGGGGACTATTTCCTCATGTGTTGGATATGAACTATGAATATTGGCTTGTTTTGGTTACTTTATTGGAGGTATATATAGTTCTTATTCAGTGGTTAAAAAGAGTTGCAAGAGATGCTAGGAATCTCAAGCTTATTTTAGTAGGCGTTTGGCAATAGATTTGAAATATTTTTTATTTTATTTAAAATTTATAAAGTTGGAATTGAAAATAAAATTATAATTTAATTTGGGTATACTTTTTATAAAATAATTTTGAAATAATATTCATATTTTAATAGACTTCAATAAAATTTTAAAATAAAAAAGCAGAAAAATAGCTTAAATATAACTTTTAAGTTGATTATGATCAAATAAAGTAAAAAATTATTCTGAAAAAAAAAGTAAATAACTTTTTCTTTTTAAGGGCCAAACGGGTCCTAATAGGTTCATCTTTAATGTGTAGAGCTTCCATATTAAGCAAGCTAAGTGCATAAATCTTTGAAAGCAGAGATTAATCATAAATGATTATTTGAATTTGGTGGCACATTGCCGTAATTAGTAGGCTAATAAAAGAATGTACTAAAAGAAAGTTACTTCAGTGAGATGGGATCAAGAAATATACTTCCCTCGTTTTAAAATAAATGGTATTTTAGTTTTTTATTTTATTTTTGAAATATTTAGATTCGGATCACCCATGTGGGTCAATTCGGATCCACGTAAATAATAAATAAATATATATATTTGTTATATATTAATTTATATTAAAATGAAAAGACACATAATGGTTAGGGTAACAAGTGGTCATGTCTTGCATTTTTTAAATATAAGAAGAATCGCGTTTTCCAACAAAGCAATAGGACTAAAGATTTTCCTTCCTTCTTCAATTCTTGAAAAGTTTCTTGAAGATTCTTCCCATGAAGTTTCTTTCTTCTCCAAAAAAAGATTGGAAACGACTCTATAACAAAGGTGCAACTCATAAAGCATGATTTTTAAATTGTAGTTTGTGTTTATATACATGTGATTACACTATCTCACCAGTGAAATAGAATTCAATAATCCGGCAAAGCTGTAGCGATATGATTCTTGATTTAAAAAAAATGGTGTTTGACATAATCAAGTAGGCATTAATGATGTTCTTCCAATATTACCCTTATTTAAATGGAGAAAGTTTTATCTAACCAAGAAAATATTACTCCCTCCGTTTCAAAATAAGTGAGGTTTTGCTTTTTATTTTTGTTTCAAATGGTGATGTCTTATAATCAAAAAGACATTAATGATGTTCTTCCAATTTTACCCATATTTAATAGAGAGAGGTTTATATGAGCAAGAAAAATAATAAAGAACTCATCTTTTCAAAATGTTTATTAAGAGGTAAGTAGGTAAAAGATGCATTTATTTTCTAGAAATGAATAGTTTTCTTCAAGGGGTGTGTAGCGGAAAGCACCACTTATTTTGGCTTGAAGAAAGAAAAGAAGTAAAAAGCTATATTTTTAAGTAAATGGTAATCTGATTTCTTTTCTAGAAAATGAGTAGTTTTTGTAAGACATCAAACTAAAACACCACTTATTTTGAAAACGGAGAGAGCAAGTAATAAAGAAAAAAACAAAAATGAATATACCAAAAGTTTTTAAAATAGGAAAGTTTAGCCAGATTTTTAGATCTTTAAACATGTTTTGCAGTTTTCAAACGAAATTAGGGAGTAATTTTGAGAGTATTAGTTAATTTATGATGCATAAGGGCAATTGGAACTTAATTAATTATCTGTGAGTATAAGTTATATACGGTCAATATTTAAAAAAAAATAAAAACGGAGAGAGTACTGCATTAATTCACCACAAAAAATTATCAAATTTAAAATTTGAAATTTGTAATGTTAAATAAGATGAATTGTTTATTTGCCTAACATATACAAGTGACTCATACTATAAAGCGGCTTACACACGGCAAACATAAACAACAATTGTGCCATACAACAGTATATTCTCACAAGTGGATCAAAATCCCGAGAAGGTAGAACGTACGTAGACCTTATCTCTTAATTAGAAAGATAGAAAGATTATATATGATAGACACTGGAAACACACACACCCCCCCAACACACATATATATATTGAAGACATATATGTGAATATGAGTATATATAACTTAAAGTCTTAAACTCATAGCACAAAATGTGGAATTGGTGAACTAATTAATATACATATTCAGCTGGACCAAACCACTAATCTGTCATTATTCTTTGTGGATTAATTATTACTATGTTAACGATATTGACAGTCTGTAATTCAACAGTAGAATCCCTGGTTTAAGTGCACTTTGTTGTGTTAATTATCGCAACAAACATATTTTCAATATATTTTCAGAATTCAAAAAATAATAACAACATATCTAGTGTGACTTCACCAAGTTATAGTGAAATATGAAAAAAAATTATATTATCAGATGTATAAATTCTCTTTAGCCAAACAAAAATATTTAAATTCTCTAGAAATGTTGAAGAAATTTAAAAAATCTCATCGGTGGTTAATGAGATAGGTGGTCTCCTTATATGGATTTGGGCAATCCTCCCTCGAAACTAGCTTTTGGGGTTGAGAGTTGACCCAAGATCCATTTCTTTTAATGGTATCGAGGCGGGACATCTCGCAGATGTTGGGCTACCAAAATTAAGTTGTCCATTGCACCGGATGTCCAAGTGGGCGTGAAGTGGGGTTGTTGAAGAAATGAAAAAACTACCATCGATTGTTAATGAGATGGGTGATCTGCCGCTGTTCGAGCAATCGCCACCATGTTTAGCTTTTGTGGTTGAATTAGCCTAAGGTTAATTTCTTTAACCAGAAACAGTATCCTTTGTTGTCATTTGATATTATTGCTTGCAACTTGCAACACAAAACCAACATGTCGTTTTGAGTAGCTCAAAAGTTTTGCAACTCCAAAGTGGAAAATACAAATTAAAGAAAAGTACTATTCTTTCATGTATATACTAAATTAGAAGTATTCTTGAAGACTATGATTAATATATACCTTTATTAACTTTTGAAGAAATGAAAGGTTGCTTATAGGCCTCCAATAAATCAAAGTAGTACTATATACTATACTATGCTTGGCTAATATCCCTATTAATCTAGCAAGTTGCCTTCACTAATGTTGTGCTCCAAATGAATTATATAGATGGTCAAACTTCAAATTGGTACTTCCCTTTTCCTTGGTGCAAAATTAAAGAACATTGACTCTTGCAAACAAAGCACAAAAATATTACTAAATGACATTAATTAATTGTCTTAAGACTCTCATCTTTCTAATACATGAATTCTTTTGGTTTGGTTTCCGGAATAAGATAGAGAAGAATATCACATAGAATTAGTTTTAGTACGGTATTTAGCACTAATTAATATATATAATCAAACATGGATTATAATAATCTTGCGACAAGAGGGGTGACTCGGATAGTAAGCACCTTCCACCTCTAATTCTGAGTTGTCTTTGTCGGTTCTAGTCACCAAGAGAGCAAAAAAAAGGATGAGAGCTTCAAGAATTTTTATTTTTGAAAAAGATTTTACATTTAACTTCCAGAAATTATTATCTCTTATCCCACCAATCAAATAATATGTACAATTATATATGTAATTTTAGGAGAATACTTTTTGAATCAATGTCTAGCAATCTTGTTTTTGCTTAAATGGTAAGAAATTATATAAGTCTTGCGAGAATAACATAGATTTTCGTTGTAACTTGAACATTTCAATATTGGTTGAAATGCTCTAGAAATAAATAAAATAAAATAAAATAAATTATATATTTTTAAACATTTTGTTTTATATTTATCCTTTATACTTTTATGTGTTAAGATTATATTAATTATATATAATTTTTATAATAAAAGTTAATTGATAACTTAATGAAATGTTAAAACCTACAATCACATATTAAATTACACATTGATATTTGATAACACGGTTTGTTATCGGCATAGTAGAAATCATCCAATATGGATCGGTCTAGCTCATTGGAACTAGTTTATGGGCTTTGAAATTTAACCCAGGTCGAGGGCCAGCTAGCCGCGTCATTTTGATAGATCATAAAACAACAAGTCAATCCATCACTCGTGGGGTGCGGGCCGCGCCAATCAGTCCATTTTTCAAAAAGTATATTTTTAAAATATAATTTAAAGAATCTAAACATAAATATTTACAAGATAATATTACATGGTGCTACTACTTGTTAATCAAGTCTCAAATCTACAAACAAATAACCACAATAATAATTGTTAAGTCTAGCTTCAAGTAAAGATATGGTTGTATGACTTCAACTGAAATCATTTCGGTCTATGCAAATATCTTGGAATGCATTCGTACAAGAAATAATTTTGTTGGACATAAAGTTTCTTGTGAAACTAAATAAATTTTGAAATGATAACGGTCGAACCAAATATAGATATTAACAAGCAAATTAAGCAGTTAATAAGTAACAATACAAATAAGCTAAATAAAAATATTAACAAATTAATCCTTCATAATAATATTAGCAAATTAAACATTAACTTTTAATTTTTGTATAAAAAGTTAAATAAAACTTAAAACATTTAAATTATTAATTATAAAATTAAAAAATTGATAATTTTTTAATTAATTTTATTTGTGGTCCTTGGCGGTCAACCCACTTCCTCAGCCCCACAGGGCAACTTGAACTTATTGAGATGAGCAAAAAGTCTCGTTTTTAAACGAACTCCAAAAATCACTGTCCAAACATATCAAATTATAAATTTGAGTTGAACCTAACCCATATTCACGACTACGATTTAGAAGGTTATGATGTTTTACTTATGGTACTACTTTGCCCGCCCCACCAACAAATTAGTTAAAAAAATTAGGCGTTTAGTTATTGAAATGAAATAAATAAAGATATTTTATAAAAATATCTAATTTTATTGTTTTAAATATATTCTAATGAATTATTATTCTTTATTCCATCAATTAAACATAAAATTAAAAAAAAAATATTTATTTCAAAATTTGTTATTCCTTATTCTATCGACCTGCATAACTCCACCCCCTCCTCCTTTCCTCCCCACTCCACTGCCTCCATAATTAAACAAATATTACGTGCTTGACATAACCAACCTACCCCTATGCTACATTAATTTGTTGCGCCCAAAATCCGCCGTCAGCAAATTTTGCTGACTTTTGGCTGCCCGTTTTTAAAACTATCTCCTTGCTTTTAGCCTTCTTTTTCTTCCTCTTCCTTTACGCTTTCTCTTCTCTCTTTCACAAGTCAGTACTTGTCCTTTGGCTAATTATGGGAAGTCATATATATAGTAGTAACTATTTTTTCTTTTAATCATGACATTCTTAAAGGAAAATGATTCATTTTCTTTTGAATTCTAATATATATAAAAATTTAACTTATTTGAATTATAAAATAGAAATTTAAGTATACCAGAAGTTAGTGTCGTTTTTCTTATAGTTTATAACATCATATTTTCCACAAGATATAATACATTTAGTTTCATAGCAGATACTTGTAATAATTTTTATTTATAGTGATAAGGGTTGGTTCAAATTAACAGAGATCTCTTGTGTGGTATTAGGTGCGGATCTAAGTTATAGGGTGTGAATTTTTGAAAAAAACCGTAATGATCGCACATATTTTATATTTGTATTAAAATATTCATGATATATGTATATAAAATTATTAATTGAAAACCTACTAACAAAGTCGAAACGGAGCTTGCCTAAGCCTTCCTGCCCTCCTTGACCCGAAAGCAGAAATCACTGCACCTTTTATTTTGCTACTCTCTCTCCTTTAATTGAGATAATTGAAACCCATAAAATTTAAATTTTGAATCGTGTTATACCAGCATTTTAATAAGTACTATTATGGGCATATATATAGACGAGATCCCGAAAATAGATAGAATTTAAGCTAAAATACACAAAAAGATTAAAAGCCTAAACTTTTTTCCCAGTTATGTCAACTAACCTGACCCTAACTGATTTAAAGTAAGAAAAATTGGAAAGTAATAGTCATTACCTGCACTACTAGACGTTTATGATATTAAGATTGTGTTTTAAAATAAAGAGTGAAATTCTGGAAAGTGATATTAACTTTATAATATTATGCAACTCGTTCAATTTCAAGTAAATTAAAAAAGAAAACTAAGAAAATTGAATAATTACACTTCTCATCTATTAATTATTGATAAATTTTAACTTTGCTCCTCTAGAAATTCCACTAAGAATATTTAATCATCAGAAAATTCTAATTTTAATTTTTGAAATATCTGATTAAACATATTGAACCTTCAATAGTTGAAATGCTACATGCACTTTGCATCCTTATGCTTGCGACTTTTTTCAAATTTACTGAATTATTAATCATTTTGTAATTAGCTATGTATAATTTTAAGTATTTAACATCACAAGAATTAAAAAAAAAATTTATTGATATTTGAAGGACTAAAAGTTTATTTTTCCCATAAAAAGAAAAGAGTGATCAGATTTGGTTTACACATTTTGGAGAGCTGACTTCCAGTTTCCGTTATTCAAATTTGTTTGGAAAAAGAAATAATTATTAAAATAAAAAGGATAGAAATGGCATGGGAATTAATAAAATAGAAAAACACAGCTATCTCTGATAGAAATAAAAATTATTTTTGGAAGGTGAAACTCAACAACATATAGTATATAATATGTTTATTTGGGATCAGAAATGATCTGCTAAGCACATTCTTTCATTTGGATTTGACTTTTGACATTTTCTTATGGATCTTTAATTTCCTCATGACATATGTTTAATATTACACACAAAAAAAAAGGATTTATTTTAGCTGAATTCTAAAGTAATTAGTTTTCAATTTTAACTAAGAAAATTAATATATTTTAATTCTATTGAAGTGTGTGTGTATATATATATATATAGACACACACAGAAAAAATTAAATTTCTACTAAGATAACTGGAAGTTCCAACTAATAAGAAGCCTAATGAACCTAAAAAAAGGATAAAGGCCCAACAGAAATTACTTATTTTTCGAGACCCCGTTATAAATTTTATTCACATATGTTCTGTTTGCCAAGTCATACCTTACCCGATTGCATTTTATTGGAATTGAGATAATACCCCAGAAAAACCTTTTATTAGAAATTATTCCATCTGGTCCAAAATAATTAATGTTTTAGTATCTAAAAGTTGGTCCAAACTAATATATGTTTCACAAAATCAAGAAGATATTTAATTTATTTTTGCCAATTTTGATCTTGACATATTTCTAATTTATTGATAATTATGTCAATATAAACTTAAAAAGAAAAGAAAATTATAATTTAAGATATTTTAATCAAAATTTCACTTAATTTTTTAGAAGTAAATTTCTTAATTAATATGCAAACCTAAAAGCATCAATTGTTCTGGACAGAAGGGAGTAATATTGACGCACATAGTAAGTCATGAACAATAGAATAACCTAGCGATAATTCACTTCTTCATCTTGTAATTCTTTTTATATATTTTTTCCTCTTTTTAATATGTACGTTGTGCATTCACTTCTCCTTATTCATGATATTTAAAAATATATTTTTATTTTTACTTATCTACTTTAGCATATTATTTTTTTTTTAAAAAAAACTTTAATATCCACTCATTTTCTAAGTTCATTAAAATTATATATCAATTAATACGACTTTTATGATGAAATATATATTTCATTTATTATTTCTTTAAAAAAGGCAAAGTCCAGGTAAAAATGACCAGAGGGTGTTATATTAAAAATAATTAAGATAAATAATACCTTAGCATGATTAAAACCACCTCAACAACATGAAAATCCATTATGACACACTAATTAATTGCTTCTTTCTTCCGTCTCACCAATTATATGTTCAACCTATTTTAGATAAGTTGTCCCTACTATGTGAAGTCGACCATATATCAATTTTTTCTTATTAACATTTTAATACAAATTAGAATATTTAAATTTGAAATAATCTTTTCTTTCACTCTAGTATATACAATTGTATTTCTAAATAAAGAAATAGGTTAATTAATAATTGTCAAGATTAATTTAAAACATGATTATCCTACAAAAACTTCAAATTATATACGATATAATCATAGATTTTATTTATACCTTTATGTGATAAAAAGATATTTTCAATAGATGATCGGCTCACAATAACAGACCAAACAAAAACTACTAAAATTAGGCATTCCACCGAACAGATATAGAGGAACTAAAGTTAGCAAACTGTGAATTACATGCCAACCACTAGGAGTGAGTGAGCGCTCATTATCAGTGGCAAAATTAGAATTTTTATGAGGATATTTAAAATATAAAAAGTAAACATACGAAAATGTTAAAAGATTCGAAATTTATTATATATAAATAAAAATAATAACCTCCTTACAGTACCCTAACTTCGTCTCAGCTCATTATTAATCCATACTCACGAGCTTAAAATTTGTGTCCATATATATATATATATGTGAATATGAATATGAAGGAAAGGTACCTGTATGGTGTACAGTTCTCTCTCATATTGATATACTACTATTACTACTTCAATCCCACTTGACATGGTCACCACTCCACTAGATAGTGTCCCTACAAAAACTCCT
>JACEIK010004789.1:20689-33924 GCA_018107945.1 Datura stramonium
TTTATTTGATCGGCATAACTATTTTTCAAATAAATGAGTATTTACGATTTTGGCGATTTTCGATGTATGTTAGCCCGCAGATTTTTGGAGATATGATCGACCGTCTCCGTTTGGCCCCAAATTTTAGCTGTGCGCAGCCTGCAAGGCCTGATGACGAGCGCCCTATCATTTCGTTTGATCGGCATAATTATTTTTCAAATAAATGAGAATTTACGATTTTCGCGATTTTCGGTGTACGTTAGACCACGAATTTCAAGAGATTTGATCGACCGTCTCCGTTTGTCCCCAAATTTTTGCTGTGCGCAGCCTGCAAGACCTGGTGACGAGCGCCCTATCATTTCATTTGATCGGCATCATTATTTTTCTCATAAATGAGAATTTAACAATTTTCGCGATGTTCGGTGTATGTTAGCCCACGGATTTCTGGAGATTTGATCGACTGTCTCCGTTTGGCCCCAAATTTTTCCTATCCGCAGCGTGCAAGACCTGGTGACAAGCGCCCTATCATTTCGTTTGATCGGCATCACTATTTATTGCATAAATGAGAATTTACGATTTTCGCGATTTTCGGTGTATGTTAGCCCACAGATTTTTGGAGATTTGATCAACCGTCTCCGTTTGGCCTCAAATTTTTGCTGTGCGCAGCCTGCGGGGCCTGGTGACGAGTGCCCTATCATTTCGTTTGATTGGCATCACTATTTTTCAAATAAATGAGNCTTTATTTGATCGGCATAACTATTTTTCGAATAAATGAGAATTTACGATTTTCGCGATTTTCGGTGTATGTTAGCCCACGGATTTCTCGAGATTTGGTCGACCGTCTCCGTTTGGCCCCAAATTTTTGCTGTGCGCAGCCTACAAGGCCTGGTGACGAGTGTCCTATCATTTTGTTTGATCGGCATCACTATTTTTCGCATAAAAGAGAATTTACGATTTTCGTGATTTTCGGTGTATGTTAGCCCACGGATTTCTCGAGATTTGATTGATCGCCTCCGTTTGGCACCAAAGTTTTGTTGTGCGCAGCCTACAAGGCCTGGTGACGGGCGCCCTATCATTTCGTTTGATCTGCATCACTATTTTTCGCATAAATGAGAATTTACGATTTTTGCGATTTTCGGTGTCTACCGGAAATGACCTTGTGATCAACATGAAACTCGAATTCATGTATTTGATTACTTTTCGAGTGTATTCGTACATGTTATTTCCCTGTACTTTTTTTACGAACTCCGATTGGCTTGAAATTTGATGTATCCTCAAAAATGTCTTTGTAATCAACACTCATCATGTTCATCATAAATAACGTTGTCCATAGGCATTTCAGGATCATGAAAATCGAATTCATGAATTTGATTGCTCTTAGTATGTATTAATACACTTGATTTTTCTCATATTTTTTTACGAACACGATTTGACCTGAAATTTGATGTCCCCCAAAATCTGTCTAGGGAACAAAACACTCATCATGTTCATCATGAATAACATCATACATTTAAGCGTTTCAGAGTCTTGAAATCTCAATTATTCATAAATTTGATTATTTTTTGTGTATTAGTACATGAAGAAATCAGAAACAATGATTAAGAACTCACAAAAAAATAAAAAAATAAGAAATAAAAAGGCCAGTTGAGAACTTGCTTGCATCTAAGAGAAGACAGTTTAGCTAATCATTTGGTTTATGCAGAAAAGTCTGGTAGTGAATGTTCACTGGTTAAGAACAGGACAACTGAATTTTGTTGTTTGTATTCAATCCCTTCTTTTTTGGATATCAAATCTAAATCAGATAGGATAGATTAGTACTATTCAAAATGGACTTACATAAGTAGCAAAAGTAACTAGAAAGGCAGACATAATGTGGGTTGGAAACACACTTTTATTTGATATTACAAGTCTCATTAAGTACCTCAACATAATATATGCCAAACCAAAAGTGCACCACTACAAACTTGCTTAAGTTGTCCCTCATTACATTTCCAGAAAAGCATCAACAGGAATAGAAGCTTAACAAATCAAAGGTTAAGGGCTTGGGCGTGATGACGAACGTGATCATCAATGAAGGTGGCAATGAAAAAGTAGGAGTGGTCATAACCGGGTTGCAGCCGCAGCAGTAGAGGAACATTAATCTTTCTGCATGCCTCCTCAAACTTTTGTGGGAGCAGTTGATCTTTTAAGAATTTGTCATCCTCTCCCTACAAGTTAAAACAGTCAGATGCTCAAGCAAATTGAGAAAAATATTTGGACACATGACATAACGAGCTATTCCTTTCTATATCTGCATACAGAAAGTAGATCATATATTGTAGGATATCCTTATATTTCTCCTTCAGTGGTTCAACCTACACTGCTTTTTCTTGGTGCCAGCAGCTAAAGTTTAAGTTTGACAGTAGCCACACTACCTCATGACAAGTTCCCAACAATCAATCCTAATTCAAAATTTATGAAGTCATGAAACCTATACTTTTTTTCCCTAAAAGTCCTCCCCTTTCTCTTCCCTAATATTGTAACAGTATAAAATTGTTATTTAGGGGGCTAAGGCGTGAGTAACGCGACATCATGGTTTCTGACATCAGTGGAACTTTACAAAGACATTGAAACAGCTTATTCTTACAACAACTTCATTCTGCTTATTATATTTTGGGTTATCGTTATGTCAAAGGCTATGGAGTGGCAAAGAAATGGATAAAATTTTATTATCTTTGTCTTTTTGGACAAGGTAAATAATTCACAAAGATCCTTTCTACTATTAGTCTTAGTTCGATGGTTTGACGTTCATTTTCACGTGCTTGCCAGTTGCCACTCATATCTAATCATCCTTTTAACTTACTGATTTTGTTCTTTAAGCTTTTCATTACTTAGATTCATGATGTGGGCTTTATTGAAGAGATTGTCTCAAATTCAGTTTATCAACTGGTAGTGCTCGATTGCGGATAGAAGCATATTTCGTGAAGGCTGAAGGTTTTTACAACCTAGATGCATGAAAGTTGTCTCAAGATATTCAAACACTCAATTAGTCATTTGAAAGGTGATTAACAAGGCATTAATCTATATATGCATTGAGAATTCATACATCTTTCGTCCACAAAGCAATGGCTAAGTATGTGTTGCACAAAGGATAATATATATCACCTCCATTATTTGCAGTTCTATCTCGTATGGTCATGGGAATTTCGAGGTCATGTGTTGCAAAAAGAATACAATTATAACACGTATAACTGGATTCTTTTTCAGTTGCAAAGTAAAGCAATCTGAATAAAAAATGGACACTCCTCATGCCAAAGGGAGGAAAAAATACTCTTCTCTCCTAACATAAGACAGTCATTTCTGTTAATCCAACAATATCTCCTTAACAACAATAAAGCCTAAGCAGCCTCGGTTTAGAAGCCTCAAAACACCTCTCACCTATCAGCTATGGAATAACTGAGTTATCATCCTCTATAACTGTTTATATTATCACTAGCTCATAAATTTCACACTGGTCAAATGAGCACTGTTAATCCAAGACTATCTAGCTTCATCTACGGACAAGTCTAAGCTCCCAAATTGTCTAACTGTGACTGTCATAGCTGTTTCTGTAATAACAATGATGAGCTTCAAAGAAAAACAGAGACAGCCGGCTCTCTTCTTCCAGTTGATAGGTGAAGATCAGATTAAAGACGGAAGCTACACAAACATGGAAGAACTTTTTTTTCTTGATAGATATAAATGTGACTTCTAAAAAACAAGAACTGAGCAGGATGCTATTCTCGGGCAAAGTTGTACTCATTAAAGCCTACGACCAACTGCAGAAAGCTCATGAGGCGGATCCAAAATTTTGAGTGAATGTGTTCTCGATTCTTGAAAAGGCAACTTATTGTTCTGGATAAACTATTTATACAATTAAGTGGATTTCTTATCACAAATACAGGATTTTGACCAAAGCTACTGAGTTTTGCCGAACCAGTAACTAGAACTCTAGATCCACCCTTGCATATCCTTTGATAACTTCATATGTAGAAGAGAGACAATTTAACAACATATAACCAAAAGGGCAAATTCAAGAAAATTCCTTTGCTAAACAAGAGATTGAGCTGTACCTGATCAATAAGAATGGTAGCAGAGACATTGTTATATTTTGATACAAGGCAGGTAGCATCATATTCCTGCATAAACAGAACTTAACACCTCAATAAGATGAAGACACCTCAAGTATTTCTAGTTTTATGCAGCACAATCACTTGAAGACCATACCTCCCAATCAGCTTTATTTTCACCCAAGTAGTTTGTGAAAGCCTTCAGGCCCCATGGACAGTTAATGGGATTTGCAATAGGAGCAAAGGCTGATACCGACTGTCAAGAATACGCAAAATGATGCTTATGAATGTTCAAATGAGTTCAAATGGAAAATAAAGCTCTTAAGAAACTTTAGAACATATGATAACGCATCAATGTTCAATATTCCAAAGCTTCGGACTCGGAAGCAAATATAACCAGACAGCTGCAGGCTAAGTTTGAGTTCATGTGTAGAGACATAAGTTTCATAGAGAAATACCTTATATTTATCCAGGTTTTTCAGGTAGATTGTCAATGCTCCATGCCCGCCCATAGAGTGACCAAAGATAGATGCCCGTGATGTATCAAGTTCTGGAAAGTTTTCATGAAGAAGTGTCGGCAGTTCTTTGACCACATAGTCATACATCTTCCAGTTCTTCCATTTCTCTTGTGTTGCATTTAGATAGAAACCAGCACCTACCAAAAGAAAATTTTAAACCTTGTCATATGTTGTCGAATTCAGCTTATGGTAACTTAGACAAGCATCTCAGCTAAGAGTTATCACGAACTTAGATGACGCTGTGAATAACCCATACCTTCTGAAAAATTAATTCTAGTGCATGAGAAATTAAAGATTAGTACAGTTTACCATTGTTTCCTGATTGGAGCACCCATAACAGAATTTTAGAAGGAACACGAGGCACGTTTCTCTGAGTTATACGAAATTAGAATCCTTTATTCTCAGTATTATATGACCCAGGTTTTGTAAGAAGGAAATAGAAATGTCCTTTACATAAATAGACGCTGATTTCCTCCCAGACACTCTTCCCAAGAAAACCCCCTAGGAGCCCTTCTGGCTCTTAGATGCGAACAAAAGTCACCGGAACCTTCTTTCTTTGCCCTGTTTTAATAGCATTCATGGAGAACACGATTTATTTTAGGTTGGGGGGAAAGACTTATGATATCACGGAAACATCAACGACTTCAAATGTATGGTACGAATGAGTGGAGTGTACCAGATTCCATTTAAGAAGACTCAAAATGAGCAGAGGAGCACTCATGTGGCTCTGCAAAAGGTTAAGGGAGGCATCAGACATTAAAGGGAAATCATTCAAGTCATGGAGATGCAGGGACGTATCTACCCATATTTATTGCTCCCTCAAGTTCAATAAATATGGGAGGTTTGTATCAGTTATAACAGTTAATGGTGAAGCAAGGTCGGTAATCATTCTGCCCGAGAATACATTCAATGCTGGTTGGTGTGAGCTTTGCTCAAAAATAGAAGAGTTCACTCTTAAAGGAGCAGTCTTACAACAAAATCGAATTAAGGTAGGGGAGCCTATTACATCAAGACTAAGGAGGGGGGAGAGCTACAAACAAGTTACACAGAAAACAAAGTGGACAGCAGGTGAAGCCACCGACATGGAAGCCACGAAGTCTTCAACAGATCACTAGGAGGAGAATGGGGAAGGCATTCTGCACAGATGCTTGGTGGGAAGTTTCCCAGGCTGCGATGAAATACCCACTCGTTCGGACGTAAGGCGCTGGGCCCAACAGACGTGGAGAGGCATCCACAACCTACAGGTGTATGACATGAATGGGATCCAGTTTTTATTCGAATTTCAGTCCAGGAGGGACCCAGAACAAGTGTTAATAGGAAACTGGAAAAGAAGGAACGAGCAGCTGACTCTCCAATGGTGGTCACCCACTGCAGGTGCAATACCAGAGCAGACCAAGTTCTGCTGGTTCTGGGTACGGATTCTGGGTCTTCCACTACATCTATGGAACGACAGAGTCATGAAGGACATCGGTGACCAGTGTGGGGGATGGATTGAAACGGAAGAAGAAACCAGTTGAAAAATCACCTCCGGTGGGCTCGAATTCGGGTAAAGGGACCAAGGAAAGCATCCCCTCTCAAGTGGAAGTTAGCGATGGTGTACGCATCTTCAACCTGCCGGTGTGGTGTGAAGCGCCGGCAAGGTTTAGAGAGCAGAAGGAGAAAGAGCACAGTGTACGGGGTGTCAATATGATGAACGAAAGAGGAAAAGCGATTCAAAATCTTCCACCGCTGAGGGAGACAGTTGAGAGGAAAGGGCAACTTTTAGAGGAGTACACAGAGGATATCGAGGTGATGGAGGACTATGATACGTCGGATAAAAGGGGACACATGACTTCAGACATAGGGCACGTGGTTGGCTCATTTAAAGAGGGACCGGGTCTGGGACATATTCAAACCCAAATCAGCCCAATAATCAGAAAGCTCCCCACGAGACCTGCTTCAGAGCCTTTCATAAAATACCTCCCTGCATACAACGATGAAATGAACTCACAGACATCAGGAGCTCTGACAAAAGCAGAGATGGAAGCAAGGATTAACACATTGGAGAGGTCGCGCAAAGACGACGAAGTGGGGGAAAGTGGAATAGTGATATTCAACATGCAAAGGCTAGAAAGGGAAGCCGAACAAAAAGAATTGCAAACAAAAGGCCAATTGACCATCATTGAACAACCAGCACCCATTCGACTGGATGACCAGGTGGAGGAGGAAACAATTGAGGACAAAGCAACACTATGGGTACACTCCAATGTGCTCAAGTTGAGCAAAAAATTTGGAGTCGCCTTTGAGGGATGCGATAAACAGACTCTCGAATTATTCTTAAAAATAAACCAGAAAAGAGGTATGGCTGGACAGGAGGAGGGATCAAGCACAATAGACACACAGAAAAATACTGTCTCCAAGGAACTCAGAAATCTGGCTTTTCAAGTTAACTTCAAGGATGGGGAACTAAGGAGTAGGGGGAGGAAAACACTCCAGTCCAGTCAATGAGGATGAAGGTTGCTTCTTGGAATGTGAGGGGGGTAAATAGTGTGAGCAAAAGAGCTCTAGTCAGGGGTCAAATTCAACAGTGGGGGTTGGATGTCTGTGTTCTTCTGGAAACCAAACTGGGGGATGGGGAAGGTGATCAACAACTACTAAAGCAACTATGGTACAACAGATGGTACATTGGGAAGCTGAGGGCAGATGTGGGGGAATAGTGATTTTGTGGGATAAAAGATATTGGAGAGGGGAACTGGTGTTGAGCTCGGATCAAATGATTACCTGCAAGTTTGAAGGCATAGACAAAAATTTAACATGATTTATAAGTGCAGTATATGCAGCTTGTGACAGAAATGTCAGAAAGTAGCTATGGAGACCGTTAACAACGGTGAGGGATTCATGTAGCGGCCCATGGGTAGTATGTGGGGATTTTAATGTTACCAGGTTCCCGGCAGAGAGAGCAGGAAGTCACAGAATAACAGGAGCCATGACAGATTTCACGGATTGGATTAATGAGATGGAACTATTTGATCCTCCTTTATTTGGAGGTTCATACACATGGAGAAGGGGAGACAATCACATGACAGCTTCTAGAATTGATAGATTTTTGTATTCCCATCAGTGGGTGGAGTGCTTCTCACAAGTCAAGCAAAGCCTTCTGCCAAAGTTAGGATCAGATATTAACCCCATAATGCTGAACTGTGGTGATCTGGTCCTAAGGAAATCATATTTCAAATTTGAACAGTGGTGGATGGAAAAAGAAGGTTTCAAGAATACTGTCAAAGAATGGTGGTCCACTTTCAGCATCAATGGCAAGCATCAATGGGATACCATCCTTCATTCTAGTCTAAACTGAAGCTGCTAAAAGACAAGCTGAAGGGATGTGGGGCACACAAACAGGAATAATTGAGACAGAGAAAGGAGGAAATACTAAATAAGATGTCAAATATAGAAAGCATACAGGAACAGAGGCTGCTCACAGAGGATGAACTACTGCAAAAAGTTAATCTGTCAATAAAGTTTGAAAAAGAAGTCAAAAATGAAGAGATTGCCTGGAGACAGAGGTCCAGAATTCAATGGCTCTAACAAGGGGACAAAACACAAAAATATTTCCATAGAACGCCACTGCACACAGGAGATTCAACACAATAGACACCCTCCAAGTGGAGGGGAATCTGATGACAGATCCTGATGAGATCAAAATGGCAATCACCAAGTTTTATGAGAAGCTATACCAAGAAACAAAGGTGTGGAGGCCAGATTTCAACTACCAAGGGGGAACAAGCATTACTGTGGAGGAGCAAGGATGGTTACAGAGACAGTTTGAAGAAGAAGAAGTGTATGAATGTGTGAAGCTATGTGCCAGGGACAAGGCCCCTAGCCCAGATGGCTTTCCAATGAGTTTCTATCAGGATTTCTAGGAAATGCTCAAGGAGGATGTCATGAACACTGTAAAACATTTCCATGAACATCAAGTATTTGAGAAAAGCCTGAATGCGACCTATGCTGCCTTATCCCTAAGAAAACAGGCGCCATTGGAGTTAAGCACTTCAGACCTATGCTTGATAAGTGGGGTGTTCAAGATCATTGCTAAGCTTCTGGCAGAAAGACTGAAAAGGGTGGTCAGCAAGTTAGTGGACAGACAACAAATGGCATTTATAAAAGGGAGACAGATCATGCACGCTGCCTTGACTGCCAGTGAGTGTGTGGATTCAAGAATCAGAGGAGTACCAGGAATAATGTATAAGCTTGACATAGAAAGGCAGAGGCAAATGAATTGCAGATTCCTTCTCAAAATCCTAACTCATATGGGATTTGGAGAGAGGTGGCTGAAGTGGGTGGATTTTTGCATTAAAACTGTTAGGTTCTCTATTATTGTTAATGGAGAACCTGCTGATTTTTTTCCATCAGAAAGAGGTCTCAGACAAGGAGACCCTTTATCTCCTTTCCTATTCATCTTGGTAATGGAGGAGTACAAATGAACATGATGAAAAATAGCCACACAAAATAGATGGATAAAGGGTTTCAATATAGGCAATTTGACTGGAGCTGAGATGTGGGAATGTCATCTGCAGTATGCAGATGACACTCTCATATTTTGTGATGCAAAGGTGGAACAGATAGCATTTATAAGGTTGATCTGGATGGTATTTGAAGCAGTCTCTGGCCTAGCAGTAAACTGGAGGAAAAGCAGCATATTTCCTATCAAAGAACTGGCACAAATACAAGAGTTGGCATATATCATGGGGTGCAAAGTGGAGCATTTACCAACAGTATATCTAGGAATGCCACTGGGCAATAAACATAAGGAGTTGGAAATCTGGGATGGGATCATAGAAAAGCTGAAAATAGCCTCCTGGAAAGCACAGTACCTATCACTTTGGAAGGAGAAGCATTCTGACAAACTCAATCCTAGATTCCTTACTCATGTAATGTCTCTTTTCCCTTGCCTTGTAAAGTGGAAGAGAGGTTGATAAACTGAGAAGAGACTTCCTATGGCAAGGAAACAAGGAGGGAAAAGGGATGCATCTAGTCAACTGGAAGACTGTACAATTGAGCAACGCAGCAGGGAGGCTGGGCATCAAAAAATTAAGATTACAAAATACATGTCTATTATCCAAGTGGCTCTAGAGGTTCACCACAGAGGAACAGGCATTATGGAGGGAAATAATTCTAAACAAATATGGCCAACAAGAATATTGGTGCTCAAACAGTGTCTAGTACATATGGGGTCTCAGTATGGAGGACTATCAGAAGCTTATGGACTAAACTCAAGGACTTATTCAGTACAAAGTAGGAAAGGGCACCAACATACTGTTCTGGAGACAGCATTGGATTGGGCAAGAGGCACTATGTGAGTCATTCCCAGATCTGTACCAATATAGAGGCTACAGTGGCAGAGGCATGATCCCCCAAGGCTGGAATCTGGTCTTTAGAAGGTTCCTAAATGATTGGGAAGTGATGAGAGTGGCAGAACTATTGAAGGAGCTTGATGGATTCAGTGGGATAAATACACAACTAGATGCTGCCAGGTGGAGACACAGAAGTGATGGGAAATTCAGTGTTAAGAGATTATGAAGTGTGTGGGTGATGAGGGAACAACAAGGAGAAAGCAGGGAGCCATGAAGCAGATTTGGAAGAGTAGAACCTAATCAAAATCAAATGTTTTACATGGTTAGTAAGTAGAAGAGCATGCCTCACCCATGAAAAGCTGAAAAGAAGAGGGTTCCAGATAGCATCTTGGTGTTCCCTATGCAACAAAGCGGAGGACACAAATAGCCACCTATTTCTTCACTGCAAAATTACATCAGAGATATGGTAATTGTTTCTCAAATTGGGACAGATGGAGTGGATTGCTGGTGAACACACTGCAGACCTGCTCAGTTGCTGAATAAGGAGGGGGGAGTAAAAGCCAGAAGAAGTGGTGGAACATGATACCACCTTGCATATGGTGGACAATTTGGAAGGAAAGGAATAATAGATGCTTTGAAAATACTGCTGAGTCAATACATGGAATCAAGGAGAGATGTGTGACAACCCTTTACTTTGGTGCAAAGAAGAAGAGATGGAGGAAGCTGATCAACTTGTAGAATTCCTAGGATCCCTGTAAATTATATAGGTTTTGTTTTTGTTTACCTAGGGTTGTAATCAACACTTTTGGAGGTTGCCAACATACCCTTAATGCTGAGGAATACAACATTAACATTTTCAAAAAGAAACAAAAATAGAAATGTCCAAAAGAATTCTTCTCTACATCAATCATTCTTTCGCGTATATTAGTATATGCTGATTTTCTTGAATTTTGTATGTACGAGTTACATGCTGATTTTCTTGAACTTTGTAGATAGACTCCGTTTGGTCTAGAATTTGGTGTATCCATCTAAAATGATCGAGTGATGAATACTAACCATGTTCCCCATGACTAATGTCGTTTATTTGGACATTTCGGGGTCCTGAAACCCGAATTCAGAAATTTGATTACTTTTCATGTGTATTAGTACATATGGATTTTTCTGAGTTTTGTTGACGGACTCATTTTGGCCTAAAATTTAGTGTGTCCATGAGATTACACTGTTATATTTTTGTTAATTATACGGATGATAGTTTATAACTTAATCCAATAAGGAAATCAATTAACGAGACCTATATTGCTCGAACATTTTTAAAAATGGCAGAAAGAGAGATGTTGGGCATCAAAACCTAGAAAGCACAAGCCAAAAACTGTACCTGTTGAGACGAGCCTTTATTGTTAGTTTCTAGTAGTATTTCTTTTTTTTCTTTTTTCTTGAACTTTGCGTAAGAAGGGGAAGAAACAGCATTTGGCAGCATATAAATCATATAAGCGGAGTTCTAATAGATGACAGCGACATATAACCATCTCCAGCACTGATTCATCAACAGAAAACATAGGGCGCAGACATGCAGAAACATAAAGGGGAGCCTTTAAACTACCACATAGTCCATATGGTTGTTCACATGTCAAACTCTGCATAAGTACATACTTCCCTGATCAATCATCAAGTTCAATGTTACATACTTCGAAGAGGTATACAGTATTTGACATACCTACTCCGAAATCCCAGCTGTCTGACTCTCCTTCCACATTTAGGCCTCCTGTAATAAGACAGGCAATACTCAGTTAGATTCATATCCGTGTTAACAAAAGGAAGTAAAAGCGAGAATAGTTTGATTTTAAAAAAAATTATCATCCAATAGTATGCTAATTTTCAGTTACACACACACATATATATATGTATTATGAGAGCTTGCAGCCTCATCAACTAACTCAAGATTTGCCTGGTCAACTAATAAGATTCAATTGCAATAGGATGACATCAGCCACTCCGCGATTGCATTACATATAGTCTGCTGGTCAGGGCAGTAAAAGTCCAGCACATATGATTAGTTGATTACATGGTGTATACTCAATAATACCACACCTTGGGCCCAACCATATCTAATGAATGACATTTCGAAATACAGCCACACAGCATTTACAGGAAACATAAAACAAAAAGATGCTTACTTGGAGATGTATCTGGGACAATCAGCGCCACACCCTCACTCGAAGCAGCACGTTGAGCACCAGATTTAGCTATAAAGTTCTCGTCCGTGCATGTTAAGCCGGAGAGCCAGTAAAGCACCTAAAAAGTGGTGCATCCATGGCAGTATTAGTAATTCACATAGCTAACCAATATCATTACTCGCGTGCCATTACAAAACAAATCCACCAAAATTTACCCAACACAACATAAAACAATATCACAAATACTCTCCTACCACTTGACAAATGCAAAAACACCAAATCAAATTCATCCAAGTAAATGGCCTAAGAAACACATAAAACAATTAACTACGCCTCAATCCAAACTGAGGGGATCGGTTAAATAAATTCCCCTATATCAATTGCACCTGTTCGGGTCAATTACATTTCAATAATGGGCACTAAAAAGGATTGACATGATAAGGCAACAAGAATAGATGTTCACTATAGCAAAAAATTAACAAAGATATCAAAACCTAAACAAAACAAAAAAAGCTTGGTACTTCAAACCCATAAATCCTAGAGGACAATAAATCACTGAGTCGCTTAAGGACAATTCTGAAATGGGTTCTTGAAAAAATGAATAAAACCCCCAAAACCGAGAGTATAATTAAATCAATGGGTCGTTTAAGGACAATTCTGAAATGGGTTCTTGAAAAAAAAATGAATAGAACCCATTAAAACCTAGAGGATAATTAAATTAATGGGTAGTTTAAGGACAATTCTGAAATGGGTTCTTGAAAAAAAATGAATAAAACCCATTAAAACCTAGAGGATAATTAAACTAATGGGTGGTTTAAGGAAATTTCTGAAATGGGTTCTTGAAAAAATGGAAAAAGATGAAACTTACAGGGAATTTGTGAGAAGGGGAAGAAGAAGGAGGGAAAAAGATGTGGAAATTCATAGAACATCCAAGTGTTGGGCTATAGTGCTTGTATCTCTTGTTGTAGCCTCCAAACATCTTGGAAATGCTGATTTCTGTTGGCTTGGTTTCCATTTTCTTTCACAGCTAAAGATGAAGCTCAATCAATGGAATTTTTGTTGGTTGAAGATGAGAAAACAGTACTTCACTATCAAGTGTCACTCTTTTTTCTTTAATCATAGAACAAATACTCTCTAGGGTTGTAC
>JACEIK010004789.1:54282-75371 GCA_018107945.1 Datura stramonium
CTCAAAAACTACAAATTTCATAATCCCAAACGTTCATGAAAAAAACCCATCTTACATCAGGAAACATACTCAAATGCAGATTAGTCTACATACAAAAAGAAGAAGATAAAAAGTACTCTTGTCGCTCGCTCTTCAAGACTCACTCAATTCGAAAATTACAGCACGAAAATCAAAACCCAAGCATATTCCACTATTTTTTTCGCAGAAAAAACTGTAGAATACACTTTCAAGTTTCAACGAAAGCATCATGCACGAGAATGCAACAAAAAAATTCTTCAAAATTTCAACTAACAATATGAAAGTGTAACATAACAAAGCGAAATACCTGCAAAATTTCTCAAGTATTTCTGCACCCAACAATGAATAAGAGTAAAGGGTTTCTGAAACCCTAAAAATTTGTAGAAGAAATGAGCTGAGAACGGAAATTTTTTTTTTTTGTTTTTTTGATTTTGTAGAGACGAAAGCTAAGCTTAATAGTATATAGAGTGAGCAGGGAAGGGTATGACTGTAAATAAATAGCAATTGAAGGGTAATTATATTAGTAATTTGTTGCCAATTTGTGACCTGGAGGATTTATTGAAATTGTGGGGCTCACTATCTGACTCCTTAACAATGATTTTGGGCCCCACTGGTGAAATTGTGGGGCTCACTATCTGACTCCTTAACAAGAGGGTAAAATAGTTTTAACGTGTCGGGTTAATAAAATGGTTAAAAATAGATAGTTTTATGTTTTTTATAAATTTGGATTAAAATAAAATTTTTGTATCGAAAAAAGTTAGATAAAAAAGATTATCTAATTAGTTAAGTGACTTCGAGACTGAAACATCAATAGCTAAGTGATTTTGTGAGTGAAACACTAATAATTGAGTGATTTTTTAGTTATAAAGTGAAGAAAAATGTCTTTCTGAGTGAATTATCCATAGTTGAGTGACCTTATGAGAAATTAACTCAAAAAATCTAAATATTATTGATTTTATGAAATGTTAAATAAAATAAAAAGATAAAAATAATATTTATTTTAGAAGATAACAATTTTACTATCTAATAAGTGCGAATGAGCCTAAGCAGACACGAGACCGTTAACGTGCTTGTTTAGGTCATTCCGTGTATTTTTTGTGCCTAGGTCATTTCGTGTATTTTTGTGTTTTTTAAAAGTAAAAATAAAAAATGTGGGCCCAAGAAATTTTTTTATTACTTTTTATATAAATTTCGTAATATTATCGTAAGTGGAGTCCATCAGATGTATATGCAATATGTATTTGTGATTGAGATATTTGTAATCTACAAAAATAATAACTAATTTAATACAGCAGGGTCGAGCCTTGTGCACGAGACCGCCAACGTGCTCCGCTTAGGCCATTCCATGTATTTTTCGTGGCTTAGGTCATTTCCGGATATTTTTACATTTTTTAAAAGTAAAAATAAAAAATGTGGGCCCAGCAAATATTTTCATTTTTTCATATAAATTTCAACATTACCATAAAAAAGACGTGGAGCTCACTCTATGTACATGCACATGTATTTGTGATTATGACATTTGTAATTTATAAAATAATAACTATTAATTTTATTTTGAACTTTAAAATAATAATAATTTGAAATAATTGCTTTTAGTTTTTGGTCCGCTTAAAAGATATTTTTTTAACAAAATAGTTATTTTTTTTTTTCACATGACATGTTTAACACCATAAAAGACTAAAGAGCATTTTGATATTCCACATATCGTTAGTTTAAAATCACAAAATTCAAAAGTCTTCGTCATTTTTAAAAGTTTCGTGCCGAGTTTAATCGAAAAATAAATTAAGACGAAGATGCTATCTATTTAATTCTTTTTGCCTTTCATAAGAATCTTTTGGCACTTATATGTTATTAAAACTAAAATTTAAAAGTGAAATAAATAAATAAATTTCTTCTTTACAATACAATGTATATGAATAATATAGTGTTGTTTATTGTGTTCTGGCAATGCCCTGACGGCTGTGACTAGTTTTTTAATATATTAAATAATTTTTGTAATATAAATACAAAATTTGAGTTAAAACTATTAAATTTCATTGAATTCATAACTGCAATGGTGGTTCGGGCCTCCTATGTTGAAAGTGTATGTAAGTTAAACCAAATACTACTCAACAATCTAATTTGAGTTAGATGAGCGTCGGGTACCGTTACATGTATATAAGGTCACACCGAGAAATTGTAGAGTATAAAATATATTGATTTGATACATATCAAACATAACGTTTAGGAGCAAAATAAAGAATTCAAATTTCCGAACCTGCTCGTTAGCTGACCCCTTTCAAAAAGAATTGCTTAGTAAGAGAAAACATCTAAGAGATCGCTTGATAGGCTAGATGAAATTAACTATTTTATTTTTTATATGAAATGGTTAATTTATTATTTTAATATAAATAATAAAATAAAATAATCTCAAAACTAATTATTAATTTTATATTTTATTCAAAATTATTATCCTTATCACGTCAACCACGTACCCTCTGAGGGTCTAAAGGGAGGAAGGTTAGAAGACAATGACAATCATATGTGCATAATGTCTTCCAAACTACACACATTCCCTACAAAAGTTCCCAAACACACAACAAAAAAACTCAAATCAAACCAAAGCCACCCCTTTTTGCACACAAATTGAATTATGCCACAACAAATCAAGAAAAACACACACTAAAAATTTCCATGAATGAACCCTTCTCTCTTCCATAACCCAAAATCCAACAATCACCCATTACCACCATGTCCACAACACAATCAGAAAAACAAGCTCTCTTCATTACCTCACTCATAATATTCTGGTACTCTTCAAACATTGGTGTCCTTCTCCTCAACAAACTCTTACTTTCCAATTATGGTTTCTCTTTCCCAATCTTCCTCACTATGTGTCATATGTCTGCTTGTGCTGTTCTTAGCTATGTCTCCATTGTTTTCTTAAAGATTGTCCCTTTTCAAAGGATCAAATCAAGATCCCAATTTTTCAGAATTTCTACTCTCAGCATTGTCTTTTGTGGGTCTGTGGTGGGTGGTAATATTTCTCTCAAGTACTTGCCTGTTTCATTCAATCAAGCTGTGGGTGCTACGACGCCGTTTTTCACTGCATTGTTTGCTTATCTCATTACCCTCAAAAGGGAAGCTTGGCTTACCTATGGTTGTCTTGTCCCTGTGGTTGCTGGTGTTGTCATTGCAAGTGGGGTATGTTTACAATTTCTTTTTTTTTTTTTTTTATAAAAAAAGGTTCTTGAATTATTTGTTTATCTTTTTCTTGCATCAAGTGCTAATCTTTGTGTTAATTTTGTGCTTTTTTTGATTTTATATGTTTCTGATTTAGCTTTTAGGAGAAAGAGAAATGTAATTATGAGCTTTTTGGGGTCTTGAGAAATCTATGTTTGTTTAACATTTGGAAAATTCTTTTGAAGGTTAACTTTTACTAGTGTAAATTTGCCTTTTTTAGGTTACTTGATCCCCGACTAATCCAGATTTATGTCACGTAGGGAAGCTACTGGGATATTTTTTTTACTTAGGGCTCGAAACCGAAACCTCTAAGTAAGGGTGGTAGTTTAAATTTGTCAGACCTCTAATTATATTTGTTTATCTCATTACCCTGAAAAGGGAAGCTTAGCTTACCTATGGTTGTCGTGTCCCTGTGGTTGCTGGGGTTGTGATTGCATATGTTTTAGAAATTTATAATCCTTTACTTTAAGAAGATTTCATCTTTAACTTTGGATCAATTGTCAATGGTTTGTTTGTTTGGTTAGGATATGTTGCTTGGACTCTCCAAAAATGTTGTTGCGCTCGTGTTGGATCCTCCAAAAATGCACTACTTTTGAAGGATCCGACATGCAGTGCTTTCTTTTGTTTGATCTGGTTGTGATTTCATTTTCTGAAGAGAGAAAATCTATATCTTGATTGTCTTATTTAGAAAAAATCTTTGAAGTCTAACTCTTGCTCGTGTAAATTAGTCTCTCTTTTTTTCCACTTGGTATCCAGTATTAGATTGGGCCTGACTAATCCGAATTCGCTCCACGTAAGGCCCAATTAACAGCAAAGCACTCCTTACAAGATTTTTTCCATACTGAAGGCTCGAACCCGAGACCTTTGATTAAAAAAGGAGAAATCCTATCTATTTCATCACAACCTTTGGTGGTAGTGTAAATTTGTCATATCTGAGAACTTATAGCAGTTATATTTGGTGCATTTTGCAAATTTGTTAATGCTTGTGATTTCTTCAATTTTTTCAGTTTTTATTTATTTCTTTTTTTATAAAGTCAGTTATTTGATTCTGATTCTTTGGTATGAGAATTTCTTTGTTAAGAAACTTAACTCAATTGTAATAAAGATTATCCTTTTTTGAGCAAAATGCTACTTATCTGGTTGAAGAAGTTTGTACAAGTATCAAAGAAGGTGACTCAGAGTGACGCTTCTGTCATGTTCTTGGAATGTGAAAGGTGACAATCCATATAGTCAGTGTGTGATGGATAGGCTATCGGGAAATTCAGATATTCTAAGCCTCTGAGGTGAAAATTTAAGAATTTATTTGGTGTTAAAATTGATAGATCGGACTCTTCAAAAATATCGCCGGGTGTGTGTTGGATCCTCCAAAAGCTATGCATTTTTTGGAGGATCCGACATGGGTGCGCAACAGTTTTGGAGGGTCTGAGCAACATAGCCAATAGAAAAGGCTTAAAATATGCTACTTGTTTATAAATCCATAAAGAGTAAACTAAGTTAGCTTCAGTCCGCTGTAAAAAAGAATATTAGCCTCTTGAAGCTGCAAGTATTAGTTTGAACAGCTAGTGGTCCAAAGTCCAAACATTTGCCCCCTACAGAAGAAGTGAAATATTGTATCACCAAAGTGGTTGCACACAATACTTGCTTTGCTTTAGATGTTGATCCAATTTTATCCATTATGGTGAAGTGTTGATTCGACTTTCCAAGTCTTTACCCATCATGGGAGTCAGTTATGCCTTTATGTGGAAAAGTTTTCATCTTTTATGATTTTAAATTTCATCTCCATCACTAGCAAGTTATATACATGCTCAGCTTTTCTAATGAACTGACAGTATGTCGGTGATGGCAGGGCGAACCTAGTTTCCACCTTTATGGATTCATTATGTGCATAGGTGCAACTGCTGCTAGGGCGTTTAAGTCTGTTCTTCAGGGTGTCCTCCTTTCCTCCGAAGGGTAAGTATTTTGCTTTTCTGGACATCTATGCCAGTTTTGCTCTTTTATATTAGAATTACAAGGACATGAGACACTGTATGATGACAAGGGGCATTCATTTTCTTTCTGGTTTATGTTAAATCTGTGTTTCAGTACTACACGTTCTTTTGTGTTTTCGATTTGAACAATCCAACATTTTAACAATCTTTATTCCTTTTAACTTTTCCACTTTTCTAGTCTTCTGGTATACTTAGCTTCTTCAAGATTTGTTACTTTTTGTTTCAATTGTGAACTCGCGAGTTGGCAAAAGATAGCACCCAATTTTTCCGATTCGGCGGTTTGATCTATGATTTATCATTCATGGACGTTGATAAGATCCATCCATTTAGCAGCACCTTAGGATGGCATAGCCTTAAAAGTGAAGGGCGAGGTTCAAACGAGGAAAGGCTTACGGTGGATACCTAGGCACCCAGAGATGAGAAAGGGTGTAGTAATCGACGAAATGCTTCGGGGAGTTGAAAATAAGCATAGATCCGGAGATTCTAAGAGCTCCTAGGGCGTAGGTCTTGTGGTAAGAGTGCAGTACGTGGTGTGTAATTGTTGATAAAGGTACACAAAAGTCACATGTTCGTACCCTACCGCTGGTTAAAAATCTGGCATTTAAGTGGAGAAAGATAGAGGGGCATGTCCATTATCCACCAATTTCGAACCACGTGCTCCTGGTCCTCCGGATTTCTTGGTTGTCTGAACAAAAATGGTATTGAAGAGAATACAGATTTTAGCAATCATATCTGGTTACCTAGTACCTGTTGTTGGTAGGAGGTGACAAGTATCCCATGGAATTAGTCGAGGTGTGCGGAAGCAGGCCCGGACATTACAGTTATGAAAAAAAAAGTAATTATATCTGGTTTTAGGTTGGGATTTATCTTCTGCTCCAAAACCTTATCGGTCGTCTCTCAAGTGTTAAAATATTGATGAAATTATATCTCAATCATTTGTTTCACTAATACTTTGTACCAGCTACTGCTAACCTGCCTTCTATTTTCAGGGAAAAATTGAACTCCATGAATCTGCTGCTTTACATGTCACCAATTGCTGTTCTAGTTTTATTGCCCGTGACACTCGTAATGGAGCCCAATGTGATAAATGTCACCGCGACACTTGCAACGGAAAATAGATACCTTGGCCTACTTATTTTGGTCAATTCTGCAATGGCATATGGAGCCAATTTGCTAAACTTTTTAGTGACAAAGAATACCAGTGCATTGACACTCCAGGTTTACTCTTTGCTTCTCCTCCTCCCCCTCGTTCGTCCCGTTAATGATACAATGTTTTTCAATGCTAAACCTAAGCAGACACACATTGAAGTTTATTTCATCCTCTGGTATTTAAAACATAAAAGAGAAAGACATGGTAACATGACAAATCACAAATGTATATGACAAGACACTGAAGTGTGTTCTTTTTTATTTTATTCAGCAGCAGCTACAATTATTTGATTAACCTTAATTATGTTACACACACTCATATATCTGGATATATCCTATCGGAAATAGCATTTCTACCTTTAAGGTAGGGGTAAGGTCTGCGTACACTCTAAGTGGGATTACACTGGGTATGTTGCTGTTGTTGTATATTTATGTATATCGTTACTCGGTGGCGTAGCCAGAAATTCATATGATAGATTAAAAGAATACATAATATCGCACCTAGGATTTGAACATAGATCTAAAGCAATTTTAATCCCTTTTGCCACTATATTAGATTCTTCTTTTCTTGATTGCTCAGTGCACACGAATCTTTCTTTATATCAAAGGGATTCAACAGTTTGTATATAACAAAAAGAAATCGTTTTTACCCTATTTGCGCGAGTAGTTTCGTTTAGTTGTTTCCCAGAAATAATTCATGCAATTTCACATCAATATCACAGTGTAAATTGCGGTATCCACTGCTTTTGACTTGTTCTAAGCATCTTCATACTCTGTCAACTTCTGCAGGTCCTAGGAAATGCAAAAGGTGCTGTGGCTGTTGTTATATCAATACTTATTTTCCGAAACCCTGTAACTTTCATTGGAATCGCGGGCTATACAATGACCGTGATGGGAGTTGTTGCTTACGGAGAAGTCAAAAGAAGATGCAGATAGAGCTCACATTCGGTTTTGTTTCTTCTCTGATAAAACCCCATACTTTTGTTTTCTTGAAGTTTAGAGAGACATATATTAAAGACTTTGAAGATAAAAGCAGATTCCACTGCTACTTTGTAGGTTGTAGCACATAGACAGAGAGGAAAAAAGAAAATCATTGTTTTTTGACGATGCACATGTAGAAAGCCTATTTCGTTCTAGTAGTTTAGTGAGGGAATTGTTCTCGTTCATCGGTCATATTCTTTACATCTATAGATACGATGTATGCACTTGTATCTGGCTCTGATTTTGTTACATTAAAGTAATTCAATGTCTTATTCGATCTCTTTTTGCATTTGTGCTATGTTATTTGTCTGTTTTACTCGAAATTTTCTATTGATGATGAGATTGCTAGGCCTGCTTTTGTGCTTGAAAGATTGAAGCAGCGTCTTGGCATGTTAATTAACTTTTAGGTTGTAACAATACCTACTAAGTCTTGAGTTTTTTTATCATAATCGAGGGATTCCGAAAGCCAGTGGCGTCGGTGGAGAATGGCCCCCGTCTATGTGGCATAGTTCAAACAGGTGAGGCGCATTTAATCCACATATATCACATGTTACGCTCTTAACAATATAATTGATGATTCCTTAAAATATATCTAATGACATAACTAGTAAAGTTGTTATTATGTGATCAAGATATTACAGGCTCAAGCTGTGAAAACAACCTCTTGTTGAACTTAGTGCACGGACTTGGAATAAAACTGCATGCAATAGACTCAGATCTGGTCATTCTCCAGACCCGCCATAGCAGGAACTTAATGTGGGGACATTTTTAATAACTTACATAAAAATCCTTAATCTGACATTACTTTTACATTGAGAAATAGGCGTTACTTGGAGCATTTTTAATCTCTGATTTTGGGTGGGAAAACAAATACATGGATGTAAAGATAACATGCAAGTTTTGAAATCTGTAAGCAGGAAAAATGTCTTTCCATTTCTTTAAAAAAGAAAACGAAACATGAGATTATCACACGAGGACTTAAACTCTACAAGGACTTAATGGTGGTTGAGATATCTCAATCATTCAGAGATATCGGATTCGAGTTACCAAATGCTCGGGAGTTCCTCTATTCAATCCTTTTCCTTCTTGTTGTTGCTGGATAATGAAACATTTCAGTAAGAAGTGTTTCACTCCCCATGTAAGCCTATTTAGTGCGAAACAGCATTAATGGTTCGGTGAAATTGAACATAAATAGGTAAACAAAGCAAAAGCACTCTTAACCATATTTGAATCTCAAGTTGTTAGAGCCTCGGGAACGGAGAAAATCGCAGTGGGGAATACTTTCCCCTAAAATGAGCATAACATAATGGGAATCTGGACTAGTCAGGCCAGCCGGTATGAGATACCGGATTGTTAAACCAAAAGAAAAAAAGAACCTCAAGTGGAATAACAAAGTAATGTATTAGAGAAAGCTTGGGGATGAACAATGAACCAGGCAAACAAAAGTATAAATCGAGTAAAAATTTGTGAAAATATACCAGTATATTTTTGACATATCGAAGGACCAGACAAAAAGATCAACCAACACGATTCTCTCAGTAAGCTAAAGGGAATTGTGGGGTTGGGAAACTACTCAGATTTCAGTTGTTCCATCCAGTAAACGCTTGCAGAGCATTCAGTAACATATGCTAAAGTTTCAAAATCTGGTCTCTTCTCAGGAATATTTTCTTCACAAACCAAAAGGAAAGTAAGCGGAGCTTTTCCATCAAACAAGTAATGAAGTCCCAAATACTTCTCAAGCACCTTTTCACAAAGAGAGACGAGAATCGACGAAGAAATTTCAAGTGAAACTTGAAGGTTAGATGGTGAAATTAGCTGTATTTTAGTCTTTATTTTGTATAAAAAAATTTCATTTGTTTTGTTTTCCTTCTCACCTCAAAAAGGCCTCATAGCATTCGAAAATGGACAAAGCTAATGATCTTTTCCCAAGCGAGACTTTCTCTTGTGCATTTGATTACCTCACTCCTAGGCAAGTTCTGGACCACTTGAGAGCAGATCATAACCATCATGCTGCTTAGGAGTCTCCTTCTCAACAGGGATCAACTTCAAAATAACAGCAACGATCAAGCTTGCAGCGCCAATTAAGACACTGATCAGCCATAGTTGCCAGCTAAGCGGTGTAGTGCTGGCAAAAGTGCCTAAGAACTCGACGATGATAACTTGGAAAACAACTGTAGCAAGCATGACGCCTATGAAAATCCAGCTGCTAAAAATGCCACGGAAAATGTTTATCTTCTCCATGTCACGACTGTTTATTTCATTGAAGACCTGTATGGAACCATCACCCAAAAAGGCGCCAACTGGTTAGTGAGGGTCCTTCAGTGTAGAGAATGCAAATCCAATTTAACTAACTTTTGGTTCAGTTAGACGAATCCACAGCAAGAAATCTACTCATATCAGGATTTTATTGTAGTAGTAGAGTACAAAAGAATGAACTGAAAAGGACTGCACATAGTGCGGCACACAAGACAAAAGCTGGCTTGCCAGGATAATAAACTGAATTTAAAAGACATACCTGACAAAACACAAAGGTGTTAAAAATGAAAGTATTCAGAACGGTTGTAGCATCTGAACCTTCAAGTCCTAAAATCTGCTTCCCTGCGAAGTTGAAGGCCAAGAGTACAGCCAGCTGGTAGATACTGTGTCCTATTATATTTCTCCACATTGTCTTTGTAATGAAACTGACATCCCTTCCAACAGGAGGCCTACTCATTAGTCCTTCATGAGGTGGTTCAGTGGCCAGTGCCAGTGCACCTAGAGTATCCATGATAAGGTTGACCCAAAGAAGCTGAACGGCTGTAAGAGGAGCAGATCCTGAAAGTTGTTGCAGCAGATAAGTATCGTCAGAGTCTAATATTCCTATTGAGTATCATCAGAGTCTAACATTCCTATTGCTAGCATGATTAATGAACACACACACTCTCTCTCTCTCTGAGTGTGTCAGTGTTGATTCATTGATACCCAGAGAACTAGTAGAAAATTAAATGAACTCAATCAAAGCAATAAACACCTGAGGCGCATGCAGAAATAAAATTGATCATCAGAGCCACAACATTGACAGTCAACTGGAATTGCACGAATTTTTGAATGTTTATATATACAGAACGGCCCCATTTAGCCACATTCACAATTGTGCTAAAGTTGTCATCAAGCACTATAATATCGGCACTTTCTTTTGCAACCTGCAATGTCGTTTTGACAAAAAAAAAAGTGAAGATTAGAAATAGCTTAAACATGCAATATCTACCAAGTACAAATCAAGGAAAGATCTAACAAAAAACCATGATAAACTATAATATATACCTAACCTTTGAATAGCTCATGCTGGAGCTGAATGGATATTATGCTACAACCGTTTAAAGCTTTTTAAAGAGAAACAAAATGCAAAAATGTGTCAGGACACAGTTCCTAGAACTTTCCTTAGCAAATGTCAATTAAACTCACATATACAGGAAAAAATGAGTTCTACTTATAAGTTGGAAGTCAATTTTTCTGAGTGATATGTTAAATGTTTAAGATATTGAGGATATGATATTGGAAAGAAAGATGAAAAGGAATGTTCATGCCAGAAACTTCAAGCACTGGCGACGTATCACAATTATTTGATATAAACTATAATGAAGACTGCAATTAGTAAGAAAATTTTGACCATATATGAGAACTGAAAAGACAAAAAACTGCCAATTGGAGCCTGCAAGAAGAAAATGGTATGTATGACCATATCAATTCAGAGCAGGAGTAAATTTACAAACCTCTGTTCCTGCTATACCCATAGCAAGTCCAATATCTGACTCATGCAAGGCAGGGGCATCATTTGTGCCATCACCAGTAACTGCAACAACTTCTTTAAACATGCCTCTCAAATTCTTTACCAGCACGTGCTTGTCAGTAGGGGATGATCGAGCCATAACCTGCATTCAATATATAAACATTTTTCAGCAAAATGTATTCAAGGCACAAGGATCTAGAAGGATGATATAAGGCAGTCAAATACACACCTGAATTCTAGGAAGTATTTGCCTCATTTCATCAGGACTTTTGTTGCGGAATTCTGGGCCTTCAATGGCCAAACCATCATCAGTTAGTATACCACATTCTTTAGCAATGGCTTTGGCAGTATGAATATTGTCCCCCGTGACCATCCTTACAGTAATTCCAGCAGCTAAACAAGATTTAACTGCCTCTTTAACCCCAGGGCGAACTGGATCTTTGATTCCAACTACTGCAACCAATGTATAGCCACTTTCAGGAATATTATTTTCTTGATAACCACCATCAATGTCCTTGAAAGCAAAGCAAAGAGTACGCAAGGCTTCATCAGCAAACTCATTAATGACATCTGTGATGTTTGTAACCTGCTCTTCTGACATATCAACAATTTCACCATTAGAATCAATAAACCTGTCACACATTTTTAAGACTATCTCAGATGCACCCTTGCAGAAAGCACGGGTGTTGCTATCAGGAAGTGCAACAAGCACTGACATTCTTTTCTTTGCTGAGTTGAAAGGTTCAACCTTCAGCAATTTACAGTCCCTTTTTTTATCATCAATATCACCAAGAAGTAATCCAAAATCTAATATTGCAGATTCTGTCGGTGAACCCAGAACAGATTTCTTTCCAATCTTGTCTTTAACCACCTCAGCTGCTGTATTATGAAATATTGCCTGCAATAGAAAGTCCCGTGCATTTTCTGATAAATCTGTTATTGCATCTGCACCTCCACCATTTTCTACCGTTTTAGCCTTTTCACAAATCCATATTTTATCTACTACCATATGGTTTGTTGTTAGTGTTCCTGTTTTATCAGTGCAGATGCAAGTAGCTGAACCCATTGTCTCACAAGCAGAAAGATGTCTCACCAATGCTTTATTGTCCATTAACTTTTTCATTGCAAATGCAAGGCTTAATGTGACAGCCAGAGGTAGTCCTTCTGGAACTGCAACAACGATTATAGTTACAGCTGTGGCAAAGTAATTTAGAAGAGTTAATGCATCACTAGAAGACCATTTTGTAAATTGATGGTGCGTAGCTTTATCCGCCAGAAATCTGACTATTAACACAAGAAATGTCACTACAGCAAATCCCAGTCCTATCTTTCCAATAATAGTGGCAACACCATTCAGTTTAACTTGCAGAGGAGTCTCATCTTCTCCTCCCTCGCTAAGAGTTTCCATCAGCTTACCCCATTCAGTTCTCATACCAACAGTGGTCACTAGCATCTTAGCTGAACCATCTTGTACTTTGGTTCCTGATAGAAGAAACGGTCTTTTTCCAGATATGCTTACTGGTACACTCTCACCAGACAAGCTCGATTGATCAATTAGCAAGCTATATCCTGATATGAATATTCCATCAGCTGGAACCAGATCTCCAATAGATAAGTGAACTACATCACCAACCACCAAGTCATAAATGGAAACCTTCTGCCTTGATCCATCTCTTGTGACCTGGATAAAAATCTTTTTCTTCTCCTTGTCCAAATCTCTGAACTGCAACGACTGCCTATAGTCACTAATTGCAGTAACCATGACTACCAATACGATGCTGAGTAGAATTCCTAAACCATCATATATTCCTTTTGGCCACCCTTCAGTAGCAAGTCCCACACCAATAGAAACAATAGCACAAACTATCAGGATGACGAGAGTTAAATCATGCAGAGCCTCCCACACAAATGTCCAAAAACTTCTAAATGGTTTCTCGGTAAATTTGTTTGATCCATATATATTTTGTCTGACAGGTACATCACTCGATTTGACTCCTTCATTTAATGAGACTCTCAACTTACCTGCAAGCCCTTCAACACCTCCAAGTTTCTTCAAGGTTTTTATATCATAGGAACCAACTATAGATGCAAGTTTATCTGGGTTAATTCCAAAACCAGCTTCTCGAGCTTCTTCTGGCAAGTATTTTGCCAGTTCAGCCCCTATATCATCCCTGACCTGGTCGGATGACCTACCATGATCACCAGCTGTAAAGAAATATAAAATGAAATGAGAAAAGCAGAAAGAAGCTGGCAGACATATGTGTTTTTAATGATTCAAAAAGAAAACTCAAGATATTAGCAAATTATACCATCAATGAACTTGAGTGCTGCCATATAAGCCATGAAACCAACTCGAATCTTTTCCTGGAAATTGCATGTGGTAAAAAGTGTAACTTGACTCAGCATACGAGATTATAAAAGTTATATTTGTCAGCAGCACAGTCCTCCATAGTACGGTTAACAAAATCCATAACCAAAACCAATGCTTTCCGGTTATATACTACTCCATGATGAGACAACATAACTAGAAACAGGTAAAGAAGCGGAAGACCTAAACCTAGTATTTTCACAAGATGACTCTGATTAGGGAACACAACTACAGTATTTGAGCAGCAAAATGATTCGGGTTCTCACGTTCTAGAACTAATTAAATGATGATTCAACTAACTCCCTTTTAAAATTCAAGATATTTGAGATTGAGTTAAAACAATGTATACAGGTAACAAGAAAAATAACCAAGTAACAATCATTGGTGGTGTCATAGACTATGCACAATGTCAATAATCCCTAGATTTTATTTAACAGATAGTTTTGTAAATGAACATGGCATAAATGACAACTAGATAACTAACACAATATAAGACTTTATGACTAGATACAAATGCTTATTGAAGTGACAAATCAAAAGGTAAACTACAAAATAATTATAGTAGCCTGATAGTTGAAGGATTGCAGATAACAAGGTGAAAGTCACTAGCATAAGTTTATATTAAGGGTGAGGGAAGAGAAACATCATCTTTCAGTGAGCAAACTGCCTGATGGTTTTTTCCAGCATAGGAGTATCTCAAAGAACTGAAACAGCAGCTTAAATGAAAAACCCCCCAGCAATATAGGGAAATCACCACCTAGATTGAATAAATCTTCTTTTTTCTCTTTCAATTCTTTCCAAGTAAAGAGACTTTTTTAGCTGTGTTATGTTTGATTAAACATTACTGTGACAAGCGTAACTATTTGATTCCCTTTGTTTGTAAAGATGACATGCCAACCCTGTTTTTGTTCTGTCTCGTTAAAGGATGGCGTACTGGCTTTGAATGCATAGGTTTTGTATATTTTACAAAAAGCATAATGATAATAGATATAACATGAACTTCCATGAATATTTTGCTCAATGATAAACATTCACATACCAGCTACTGTCCACGATATCTTAACCAACTTCTAGTTTCGCTCACGGCTCAACCTCACTGTACCCTCAAAGAAATGAACAAGAAACTCCCACATTAGGAGGAGTGTCTGCTTATTATTTTAGACTAAAAACAAATTTTTTTGTTTTCATGCTTTTAGCATTCTTTAAAGGCATCGCGTAGAAACAAGCAATTTTTCCTGTAAGAGGTTTCCTCTTTCCTCTTTCTTTGCATTCTTGAACAGCTTTGGGATATTGATTTATTAATGAAGATAAAGCCAAAGACTTCCTGGGTATCATGTGATTAGATGGCCGAGAAGTAAAATAGTCCAGACAAGGAATATTGCACACTTCAAAGAGTACAATTTACAGTCACAGACAACAAGATTATTTATTTATACAAGAAGATGGAATTTTTATAAGACAACTACGAGAAGTGGAGTGGGAACTGATGTTCCATGTCGCAAGTCGCAACCAAAGATAAGGCAAACAAAAAATAACACTTCTGGGTGGGACAAACAGAACTGCAGATGGGGCCAGGGAAGACTGACTAGTGATTGATGATGACAAAACCCAAAAGATATTTGTTTGTTTTTGTCACCCGTCTCCTTCTGTACTTTTAGTACTATCCAATTGTGCTAGAAGAAACGTCAATGTCACAAGGAAGTTTCATCGAAATTTCGCTGCCGACGACGTGTTTATTTTAGCTATACTTTGGCCCTTTTGGGCTTTGGCAACCACGTACTCCGTACTGTTTTCCGAATTCTTAAATCCCAAAACCCATTATTCAGAACCCAACCCTCACTCAAAGATTCTTTTTAAGTCCTCGAGAAAGGTGATTATCATATAATTTAAGCATGTGTTTATGCACATAAAAACAAAGCTCTGCCAGAGATGAAACATGGTCTGCTTTTTCTCCATGCAAATTGAAGTTTGGTAATATGGAAAGGGCGTTTTGCATCTGCCACTCTGTGCTTCCTATGATATAGAAGAAATGTCAATGTCAGATGGAAGTTTCAAGGAAATTTCGTTGATGACCAGGTGTTCCATAGCTAGACTTTAGCCTTTTTGGAATTACATAAAATACATTAGTATTACTAACCCTACCCACACTCGAAGGTTCTTTAAATCCTAGAGAAAATAGCTGTAGTATAGTAAGCATGTGGTTGTGCACATAAAAACAGACTCCTTTTGTGGCAATTGACATATACATAAACTCAATCCAAAACCCAAAAAGGGGCACCCAAAAAGATAGAAAAAGGAAATAACTTCACTTATCCTTTCACTGAACTACCGTGATTCTATAGATTTTCTAGATGGTCCCCATAGACTACCAATGCGTTATCCTATTTTGAGGCAGCCCACAGCACCAGAAACAGTACCCAACACGGGTAGGTATAGATATTAAATATTGTAGGGCTTAGATAATTTATTTTGGCTCTTAGACTACAATCCACAACTGGCTAGGGCCTAAGTTCCCTCTAAAAATTCATTGCAAATAGCCACAGTTGGTTATAATTAGGTATGAGAATTTTGATTTGGATATTTGATCATTGAATAGAAATTACAATTCAAATTTAATTCAAATAAACTTGATTTCTATTGAAAGTTTTAAGTTCAATTTTGAATTAATTAGTTTGGATATTTCAGATTTTCATTTGACTTTTGAGATTTTAAAATAAGTCATAACAATATATAAAAAAACTTCAATTCACTCAATAATTTACTCCTCAAAATATATAATACATTTAATAAAGATTCAGGCCATAACAATACTAACTTATGACTATTGACTTATTTTTATTATTATGACTTACAAACATGTGCTTAAAAATAATTTTTTATCTTATTCAAACACTACAAAAGTGTTTTAAAACATCTAAAATAAGTTGGTAGTAGAGTACTAACATGTTGGACCTTTGAAAATTCGACTTAATGATGGTGGCCAGTGGTTGTGGACAGAGTAATAGTGAAAATTATACACACACAAACATACCTCTAAATGATATTAAAACTCTATTTCAGCTCTTAATGATTAAGATCTATTTTGACGAAATAAGTGTTTAAATCTTAATGAAAACAAATGCACTTAATAGCCTAAGATCTAAACTATTCAGGTTCAAACCTCCATTAAACGCAAACAAATGAGGCTTCAGATTCAAACATTTTAATCTTAACAAAAACAAATGAGGCATTATTAATACGGGTAGGACTGAATATAAAGTATAAAATTTGGTACTAAATCCAATATTCATAGATTTTAAAAATAAAATAAGAAATTCAATCCATAATTCAAAAATTCAAATTAAATATCAATTTCAATTTGAATTTACTCAAACTATGCCCTACACCTAATTGTAGGAAATTTCTGTAACGTCCCTATTAATAAAGCAGTTAATAGTTTGTCAATAGAAAATAAATATGGTGTTCGACTTGCCGACCATCTGGTTTAAATAGCTGTATCATCAATTATATATAAGCTAGAAAATATTTATAATAAATCATTAATCCAAAAAAATATACAGTAACTAGTTCATTATCTAACCGGATCTGGTTTCTAATGTTTTATAGTAACTGTTTGTAAGTTTCCAATAAGTGTAACTTTTAGGAGTTCATAAATAATATTAGGAAAAGTTTAGACAAGATTTTGGAGGTTTTACTTATAGTTATTGGAATTAAGACATCATATGGACTGTGGAGATCTGGTGAAAGATGGATCTGGAATTAAATAATTCATATGCTTTCATTCCAGTCTGAACATATATTTTACCGCATGAAAGATCCAATATTTGTCTCTATTTATTTGAACAACATGGTCCTCCATATTAACAGCAATGGTGCAAGTTGAAGATGGTCCAGCAAAAAATCAACAAATAAAGAGGGCCCAGAATTTTTCCAACTTATCGCATCCGAAAAGTCAAACAAAGAATATGTCATTGGTGGAAAAGGAAATATAATAAGAGTATCAAACGGGGAAGTGCTAAAGCACCACTGATGGTGGATGTCACATGATTTTTACCATATATTCCCACTCAACTTATTGCAGAAAAAAGTGAACTTTTTGAGAAATAAAAAGCTAGTTTTTGCTAAAGGATCTGTGATAAATTTTCTATATATGAAAATATTGTAAATATACTTTGGACATAAAAATGATGAAATTAATAGAGTAGGAGAGAATTTAACATCTCTGGAAACAATTTTTCGATGTTTTTCCATCAATGTACATGTATTTTAGCACAAGGTACCATACTTATTGAAAATGTATTTATATTCTAGCAACAAAATCTAATTATCCATTTAGCAGTTAACAGAAGGAAAAAGAAAAATCAGACGAAAGGAGATCTCAAAGCCGAAAAGTCTTCGCAGATCCAAAGGAAAAAGAGCAGAAAGTTTCAGAAGAAAAAGTAAATCCTCCACAGATCTGTTTGCCGGCTTATTACTCGGAAAACAAAAACGAATGAGAAGATCTGTTTCCAGATTATCCAATGAAATGTACAAGTATAGACGCAAATTGTACCAAACTGATATAGCATAACCTAATGTTCTAACTATTCTAATGGGAGTAGGAAGGTGAGTATCTAAGGTATCCATAAACATTTTCGATGTTTTCTCCATTAATGTACAGCTATATCAGCATAAAGTACCAGAAGTTAACGTATGTATTATTGTTCTAAGCAACGATCTCTAGCAATTCATCGGCGGCAGTAAAAAGATAAAAGAAGAATCCAAAAACCGGATTGTTCTTCAATGATAAAAGAGAATTAGTAGAATATTTTTTCAAAAAATAACTAATATCTCCGGTTATCAACACTCAAACTCATTTTCCGGCTAATTGTCTCCTCATAAAACGTACAACTCTTACAGCACATTGTACCTAACTTTAAGGCACCATATTACGGTTCACACTTGGAGGAATAGCAGAGGATTTAACATTTCCAGAGTCTCTTCAATTCAATGCTTTTTGATTAAACGTAAACATGAATTTACGCATAACATACTAAACATATCAACCGTTGATTTCCTGTTCTATCAACAACGCTAATCATCTATTTATCAGTAATAAAACCAAAAAGAATATCAGAAGACGAGATTTCAAAATCGAAAAAAAAAAAAGTTATCCTCGTCGAAAAAAAGTAAAAAAGTTTTCTCGCAATTTTCCTAATCATATTTCCTTTTTCCTGTTCATCTCCGGCGTATTTTCACGGAAAACAAAAAGAGATGAACAAGTATTTGAAAAAAAAATAAAAAAATAACGTACTCTGCTTTTCTCCATTTTCTCTTTAGCCTCCTCACGTTTTTCCAGATTCGGAGCATACCGGAACCTTCGCCGGCGATTCCTAACGAGAGAAACAGCATCTCTCCACCTCCTCTGAGCTTCTACCGACGGATTTTTTGCCGGCAAATCGAACGCCTCCGGCTCCAACAGCTTCTCCATTACCAATGTTTTACGCCGTAGATTCGTAGATCAATGGATACGTACCATACATACAGACAGAATGAAAAGAAGAAACAAATGTTAGCCGGAGATTATGGGGAAAAAAATGAAAATATTTTTTGGGGGTTTTAATATTGAATTCAACGGAGATTTGGTTATACATACGCGCATTTTATTTATTATTTTTTTCTAAAAATAGATGAGATAACGCGGATGAAATTTGTGGAATTAGTCCCTCTAGTATGTCTACGTTGCTGGTTTGACCCTCTAATTTTGACTTTTTCTAAATGGGGGAAAAGGTTAGGACTATGCTCAAAAATGGCGCCTCTATTATGTAACTTAAATTATTTCCATTATTGAAAAAGTAGGTGAGAGGTTGAGATGGTTCTGGGCATGTGAAGAGTAGATGTGAGGATACGCAAGTTAGAAGCTGCGAGAGATAGAGGCGATTAGACGGGACATGACACAACTTCGACTAATCAAGAGAACGTGACCTTAGATAGGAAGGTGTGAAAGTAGATGATTATGGTATAAGATTAGAAATTAGCTGAATGTTGTCGTATGTTTTGTGGAGGGGAGGGAGTGGGATTGCCTCCTCCTCTCCTTTTGTCCTTGTAGCAATATTATATAGCATATAAGTTTCTCATTCTTCCACGTGTATTTCAACTTATTGTTGTGTTTGTTTTATATTTTGTTACTTTACCAACTCTTTTCTTACATTTCCACATTTCATACTTTTTTTTTAGTCGAGGATAAAACCTCTTTTTATCTTTCAAAGATAGAGATAAGGTCTACCTATATCCTATCCTTTCGGACTTTATTTGTAAAACTACACCAAGTATTATGTCATTTTATTTTAAAAAATAGGAGCAAGGAGGACGTAAAGCATTATATTATTATGAATGTGCTCAGTACGATGGAAAATAAGTGAATTTTTTACTTATTTTCTTATATTCGATGCGTAATAAAAAGTATTAATATCATACAAATTGGGTGCGGAGTGGTGGGGATGGGGTCTATGGAGGTGTGAGTGAATATGGGGTGTATTGAAGGGTGGGAAGAACACAATCAATATGAAATGCTACCCGTAAAACTTGTTTCCCTTACATTCACTAAAAAAATCATTTTTCTCATCTTTAAAAAATATTTTTCTCCGTACGAAACACACTCAAAAACTATTTCCTTTATTGGAAAAGCAAGAGTGAGGAGCATGAAGATCATTATGTTATTATATGTTTGATTAAAGTAGAAAAAGTAAAGAAAAGTTTGAGATTTAAGGATCTCATGATACTTCTTACAGAAGTTTCCATAATTAGGGAATATTTAATTTAATTGGTTATAAAGTGTTTTTGACTTTATAGGATGAAAAATAAACCAGCCACTGTTTATTTCTCAAGTTATTATTTAAATCTCAATCTAGTATTGGCTAAAAAGGAATTAAAAATAATAGAGAAATAAGAATGTTGATGTGAAATATAATTAGAAATGGAGAAGCATCCGTGGTGAATAAGATAAGAGACGCGAGTCTGAGACAGTTTTGATCATGTGAAGAAGAGATATATAAATGTCTCAGTGCGAAGGTGTGAGAAGTTAAAGAAGTATGTCAAAGAAGCATAGGAGAGAGGTGATTAAACATGACATGACACACTTACAGATTACCGAGAATACGACGCTCTAGATATGAGAATATGAAAGGGCGAGAATTATGGTAGATAGTTAGCAGGTAGTCGAGAATTGTTTAGTTTCCCTTATCAGTATTTTTCGTACTATCTTATTTTTCAATTTTATTATTACTTGTTATTTTTCTTACTTCGATTATCATATTATTTGTTATGCCCCAACCGAATAAATATTTTGACATAAACCTACTGATTTATTAAGAAATTGGAATGAAAAACTATTTTAATGTCCATATTTTCTTCTTGACTATTGGTCAATTAGAAATATATTTTGTAATTTTATACTTAGAATTATTGCAGCATTGACTTTTAAAGAAACATTTTCTTTTTCATGGAAATTTAATGAAAAACTGACCCCAAGATGTCCATTTGAAAAGACACTTTAACAATCTCTTTGATAATTGACCAATAATTTAAATAATAATAAATAAATAAATAAATAAAT
>JACEIK010004789.1:85003-110173 GCA_018107945.1 Datura stramonium
ATATTAATTATATAATTCAAATCAATTAAATAAAAAAAGAGATAGAATAAATGCACTACTAAATCTTAATCATTTATCATAACTTATAAATAATTGATTAACACATGCAAATTTTGTTCATGAGGCAAAATTTATAACCAATAAATTAGATTTACTATCTTTACAACAATTTATCCAGTTTAGTCCCACAAAGTGGGGCCTGAGGAGGGCAGCGTGTATGTAGATCGTACCTCCACTTCAGAAGAAGAGAGACTGTTTTCGATAGACCCCCAACTCAAGGATAAACAAATCAACGCAGTCCATACAAGAAAATAATAGTTGGAAAAAAAAGAATCATGTTAAGACACCATCTAAAATAAAAGTAATACGATACACAAGGTCTAATAGAAGTAGTAATACGACTAATAGTATGAGTTGATCTACTAAACAACGCTCTACTCCCTACTAACATATTACCTTAATTTATGTCCTTCATAACTTCCTATTTAAAGCCATATTCTCGATAAGTAGCAACTGTGTCATGTCCTGTCTAATCAGCTCTCCCAATGCCTCTTCGGCCTACCTATACCTCTCTTGAAACCATCCCTCGACAGCTTCTCACACCTCTGAAATTTACTATCTTTAATTTATTAAATCGGTTTAATTTTTACCTCGTAACAAATTTTATTTATATTCAAAACTTTTATTCAATTAGCAACAAAAATTTGTCCACCAATTTATTTTGAAATGGAGTTATTTTTTAAACGGGGCTAAAAATTCAACAGCATCCCCGATGCGGTCATATTTGTAAATAAGAAACTTTACCGCTCAAATTAGGGCTTTTATTTTAAGCAAAGCACAAAAGTTCAGTAGCACACAGCGCTACAACAATGGCGAACGACGTAGACATGAGCGGATGGAGTGAGCTTCTACACTCTTCTTCGAAGCTTCTAGAACAAGCTGCTCCTTCTGCACAGTTCCCTCCCCTTCAGGTTCCATAAAAAAAATCATTATTTTCCTTATGATTTTTTTGTTTTGGTTGTAATGTGTATGGATTGTCGTTATTGGCGTACTTTTGATAGTTTGAAAGTTGGAGTAATGTTATTTTGATTGGAAATTTTAGAGGAATTTGGATCAGTTAGAAGCATTAACGAAGAAATTGAAGGCTAAAACTTTAAGAACTGAAGCTCCGACTCAATCTATTGCAGCAACCAGGTGCATTTTCTTCGTATTCAGTAATAATAGTTTCTAAATCCTATTTTTTGCTGTAAGTGATGTTTGACTATGAATTTTAGCTATATTCATTTGGGATTTTGGTACGGTGAAGTTGCAAGTTGTGGTACTTCTGTATAATTTTGTATGCAAAAAAATCAATTCATGTCCCATTTATAGCATGTATGGCCAATCATCCAAAACCTAAGTATTTTGAAAACTGCTTTTCGTCTGCAGTAGCTTTTTGAAAAATTACTTTCGGAGAGTAGAAACTTGTGTTTACTAATCAATTTGAAAAGAACTTTTGCTATATTGGAGCACCATTTGTGCTTGGCTAATGCTTCAAAAAGTGTTTCTGGGTAGAAGCTATTTTTAACTTCTAGAAAACAGCTCTTGCTACTTTCAAAAAGACTTATTTTTCCTAAAATCTTGGGCCAAACACCTCTACTATCAAAATTAAGCACTTTTTTTCCTTTAAAAAAAGCACTTTTGACTTCCCGAAGCTTGGTCAAACAGGTTATTAGTTTCAGATATTGATTAAAGCCTTGTTTCTCTTCCTCTTTATCTCCTTATTCCGTTCTTTCATTTTCCAGACACAGGTTTTGTTTGATATACCCGTTCTTTCAAAACATTTCTGAAGCTTTATTTATTTACTTGTAATCTATTTGCATACGTTTCCAATAGATCAGGGGTTAGTGGTTGGAGTATGGAGACTAAGAACCAACGGAAATGTAGGTTGTTTAGTGTCTGATTGTTTGTTTCCTTTGCTTTGAAAGGCTACTAGCTCGTGAGGGCATCAACGCGGAGCAGCTTGCTCGTGATCTCAAGTCTTTTGAGTTAAAGGTACAGTTTTCCTTCCCATTTCGAGCTTTGCCAAGTCAGTTATATAATTTTGGTAGGACTCCACTTTGAGAATTTATACACAGAGATGATTACTTATGAATGGTTTTCAAGGTTATGGAAAATCAAAGGTTTGGTAGATGTTTTGTTAATGATGATGTTTATCCAACAACATCAAAGCGAGTATTTGGTCTTACATATAAGTATTACTTTAAGTCGTGCCAAATGTTTGTCAGATGCTGGTTGTGCTAAAGAAAGCCATGAGAAGGAGGCTAATATTATGCACGACTACAAACCTTTTGCTGCACGGTTCCATCATTTAATTGAGTTAGTTCATATTAACGGGACACAAATTGGAATTATAATTAGTAGTTCTTAATGTACGAATAAAAATTAAGGGTTTCTCCTTTTTCTTTTTCTTGAATGAGAATCTAATGGATACTTTTTCTGCTATTGATGCTCTAAATTTATTTGGTGAGGAATTGGGTTAGAAAAATCTCCCTGACAGTTTCATCTGGTTGCACCTTTGGTTAATTTTCTTTACATTCCTCTATTCCTTCCTCACCAGACGACATTTGAAGATGTTTTTCCTGCGGAGGCAACATCTGTGGAAGAGTATTTGCAACAGGTATTTTTATCTTATAATGTGCGGATCACGTTTTCTGTAAGTACTACTATCATCATGAATTTATTGTTATCATGTTATGTCATTTGGGTTGCTCATTCACATAATGTAGATGAAAAAAATGATGTGTCAACTCGATCTGTCCCTCTTCTTGGAGATTGATTATTGTAATATTGGTAAAACAGTAAGTACTAAGATGAGCAGATTCAAGTAGAGTGACTTGACTGGCAAGGTAATGTCTAGGGGTAAAATTTTGAAGCATCACGAATAAGTAAGTGGTGTTCGACATGAAGAAGCATCAGTTTCAGTAGGATTTAGGTTTTTCTGGGTAATTAGATCACTTTATGCTCTCAATCTTTGTTCCAATTTTATCGGGTGTCACCGAAAGGGCAGATAAATTTTAGGATGTCAGGACCATTTGAAACCAATACGACAAGCATAAGAAAACAATGGTTGGTAAGCCAATCATTATGCTCTCATTGGTAGTCAGCATTGTCACTCTTCAATGCACTTTCTTTTTCCCAACTCTTCAACGCACTTGACTATCCCAAGCCATGCCTTTTTTATCTTTTTTTTAAAACTAACGCAACTTTGGATGGTGAAGAGTTAAAGCCAAATTGAAGGATCTAGGATACTCAAAGGATGAATGCTTGTGAGGGATGTTCTGTTTTTGTTTTTCCTTGTTTCAACGGCATGTTACTTGTTCTCTTTCAAGGGCATATATTTGACATTGATATGTTTAAGCCTCAGATGTGCGTTCATGCTATATTTTGCTAATTAAAAGTGTATGTCGATGAATCTGCATGAAGTACCGTTACCCATGTCATGCTAGTTTGACATGCGTACATTAAGGTGAATGAAGAGTCAGTGTTGAATAGAGATGCCACGTTGTTTGAGGATGGGTGATCAGAGAGTCACATATACCATAATGTTTAGCTTGAAATGCATCATTGTCTCAGGATATTTCATTTCCTTTGCTGCATTTTTGATCTTCTTTTTCTGTCAGTTTGATTGCCTAATTTGACTCTCCTGTAATATCCAACTGCATCAGCATATTTCATGCATTACTGCATTTTACTTCATAATGTAAAGGTTAATAATTTTTGTTTTTTTAATGTTGGAATGCTGCAAAACAGATCCATGAAATGGCAATGGTCTCTGCAGTTCAAGAAGCTCAGAAGGATAACCTAAAAAATTTCAATGATTACATGATGAAAGTTTTGGAGGTTAGTTTGTCCAGCTGCTTTTCATATGATGATCTTCATGGTGTGAGTTGCTAACATCCTTAGTTGCTTTTTATCAAAATAAATCACTGGCTGCCTAAGTTTGACTTGGAAACTTAAAGCAGTCTGACACCTTTGTTATACATGTTGGCCATCAATTACTTTTATTATATCTCTTTTGATCTTGATTTTGATAAGTTATCCTATTTGATTCTGTTTTTCTTCACCATGCTTATTTTAAAGTCCTGTTGCACTGTGGAACTCTTTGTTACAGAATGACTGGAAGAAAGAAAAAAGAGATTTCCTTCAGAGCCTAAGCCGAATTTCAACCTTACCTAGGATAAATAGCAGCGAATCAAGCCCTTTAGGTGGTCGTCAGGGACAAATAGCATCTTTGACATATAGCCCTCAGGTTTCATCTGGTCCATCTAGCGTGGAGCCTTTAGCATTAGCTAATAGGCCCATTGTTGAGAAGAAGGCTGCTGCATATGGAGAAGTTGTCAAGAATCTCACTAGTGCAAGAGAGCGTGGTTTACCCTTTAAAGTAAGTTCTGCATTCTTTACGGCTTGATTCCTCCTCCTAGTGAGGCCAGTGAGATTTCTCTATATAATTTGGTGATTATGTCCGGTATTGCTTCAAAAAGTAATTAGAGGACTAAGATGTCAGTTCTTATGCCTATAAAAGAATGTGACATGGGGACTCAAAAGGGAATGTTTATTACAAAGTTCTTAGATTCTAGGATCATCTAATCAAAGGTCAAAGGGGAAAATATACATGAGTCACTTATGTTGTAGTTTTCTTGGACTATTAATAGAGTGTTAGAAAAAAAAACATGCGTAAAGGATGGAAAACACAGTCAAAAGTGAAATACTGTGATATGCAGGCTGTAATGTTATATACCCGTCCTGATTCATATGATGCTATTATTTGAAGAGTCAAACAGTTTTTCCAAACATTTTAAAGTATTTTCAAATATAGCAAATGTTATTTTGTGGTATTTATATGTTATTTCTAAAAAAATTAAGGAATTGATGTGCGAACATACATCGGAAATTTGGTGCTTCAACTGTTGTGCATCAAGCCCTGTCATTCCTTTTTCGTACAGGAGTATTTTTGTATTGCTGTTGGACAACCAAGCAATCCCTAACTAGAGAAAGTGTAATACCTGATGGGTCAACTTAAGAATTTACCCATTTTATCACTTTGACCTCTTATTTGGTAGCTTCTGCTTGGTGTCCATTTGTTGATTCACTATACTGATTTTATTTATTGGATGGTCTTGTTAATTGCTTTAAAGAATTTTCATACTATGTTAGAATTTTGATTAATTAGTTGTGATTATTGTTAGCCTGCTTCAGCTTTTAAGTGTGCTTTTGAGAGTTTGGGCCTTAATGCATCTGGTGGGAAGTCAGTTGGCATTCAGAAGATCTGGCATCTGATGTCGGTATGGTATCAAACTTGACCTTTGTATATCTTCGCCGTTAACATTTTCTATCTGCAACTAGTTATCTATTTAACAAATTTGTAACAGGCTCTGATGGGTGAAGATTCAGCTCTCCAACATAATGTTTCTAAGAAAATGTCTTTAGTACTTGGAGCTAGACGCCACCTAGAATGGGGTCATGAGAAGTACATCATGGAGACAATTCAAGCCCATCCTGCTCAGGTAATGATTAGTGTTGATGTTATTTTTAAGCATTTCTATGATTTACTTTGTCACACGTTCTATTTGTCAGTTCAAACTCGTGATCTGTTCAGTGTACTGTTAATTTGGGTTTTTAAATTGACTGTTCAGTGTACATTTATTATGTCTTCTTATTTGCCAATAAAGAAAAGGAAAGTTCTGTCTTCTTGTTTTTTCTTCCTTTTTTTGGGGGCTATGGTGAGGTGTGAATGCGGGGGGAGTGGTTTCTTCGCCCCGTCACCAATTTCATTTAAATTGATATTACTGATAACTGATGGTCCTGCTGACTATTATAGGCTGCACTTGGTGGTGCTGTTGGTAATTTGCAGAGAATCCGCGCCTTTCTCAGGGTTAGTTTGGCATCTTTATAAAATATCATTATTAATCTGCAATCTTCATTTTAGGAGGCAGCATGTACAGTTTCCATGATTATAACATTTTTGCCGATTACTCTTCAGTTTCCATGACTGCATTTGCCTGATTGTTGTTCCTTATCTCAGATCCGTCTAAGGGACTATGGGGTTCTTGATTTTGATGCGGTTGATGCCCGCAGACAGCCTCCTGTTGATACCACCTGGCAGCAGGTTTGAATGCTTTACTCTGATGACACAAACCATCAATATGCAAGTTTTTGCATTTTGGTATGAACTATTAGATGTTTCCCTTAAGTTTTTTTTGATAGGTGATGTTTCAATCTTGTTTTAGGTCAATCCATTCAATGGTATGAGCAGGTTATGACTCCGGTCTTGTTTGTTCTCGTATTTTAGGAATTGCCATTCCTTCTGTAAAACCTTTAGGTTGTGAATTCATCTAATCATGTATATCAAACGAGATCACCTCCTTGTGGTTTGGAAAGGAAATTGACCAGATCTGTTCTTTTTATAAGCATCGTAAGTAGTTTCAATTTCTTATTTTGTTGTGGGTGGTTGGTCTTATGATCCTTCAAGATCTTAGTGTTGTTTGAGATTTAAATTTAAAACAACAACATACCCAGAGCAGTCCCACAAAGTGGGGCCCGGGGATGAGGGTATAGTGTACGCAAACCTTACCCCTACCTTAGAGGTAGAGAGATTGTCTCCTATAGATCCTCGGGTCAAGGAAAAACAGTTCAAAGCAGTGTAGAAGAAGTAGTAATGGAAGTGAAAGCATAAAAAAAATATTCTGAACAGTAACTACAACAAAATAATACGATAATCGAAGTACAAGAAACTTGAGATTTAATATCTCTTAACAATTTCTTGAATTAACAAGGGTTCTTTTCTTTTCTCTTATATTGTTTTCCAACAACCGTTTTGCTGGCTTATACTTGTGCCTCTATCTTAAATTCATAATTGGTTCCTTTATTTGTTATACTTTTTGCTTTGACCAGCACAAAAAGTGTTTACAGTCTTTCTACTCTCATCTTGTGCTATTTTCATATTTGGTAATTAGATTTCTTGTTTAGATTTTCATGATCTACTATCAATCTAGCAACAAGGTTGTAGTTCTTTTTTATAACGGTGGTGTACGGGTCAACTTCCTCGCACCTCGACTAATTCCATGGGGTACCTTCTACCTCTACCAGATTAACTAGTAGAAGGTGTTGCTCTTGGTCATGACTTATTCTAATTTCTAAAAGTGCATACTTACTGTGTTTACCCTATTTTTCCGCAATTGCTTGAATATTTTACTGCACCTGTAACTTTACCAAGAAAATGTGCAGGTCAAACTGATTTTGATTGTTCTTTCTTAAAATAGATATACTTTTGCATGAGAACTGGCTACTACAATGAAGCAAGAGAGATTTCCCAACAATCTCGCATGTCCCACCAGTTTGCTCCTCTGGTATGTGTTCTGTGGATTGCATATTTTCTGTATGTTGTCTTCTCTCTTTCATTTCAATATTCCTTGTTTTTTGCAGCTTACAGAGTGGATTTCCACTGGAGGCATGGTATCAGCAGAGATGGCGGCGGTTGCCTCAGAAGAATGTGAAAAGATGTTTAGGTTGGGTGATCGAGGAGGTCGACCCACGTATGATAAGAAAAAGTTGCTACTCTACACGATAATTTCTGGCTCTCGCAGGCAAATTGACAGATTTCTTCGAGAATTCCCTACACTTTTCTCTACTATAGAGGATTTCTTGTGGTTCCAATTATCTGCTGTGCGTGAGTGTCCTGGCAGGCCTTCTGTTGTCCTAAATGAGGGGTTGGCACCCTACACTTTGGATGATTTGCAAGCTTACCTAAACAAGTTTGAGTCATCACACTATACTAAGAATGGAAAGGATCCTTTGGTTTATCCGTATGTTTTACTTTTAAGCATCCAGCTTCTTCCAGCCATCCTATATTTGTCCAAGGACATGGGTGACGAGGGATATAATGTAGATGCTGTTCATATGGCTATTGTCTTAGCAGACTATGGGGTCCTCTCTGAAGGTACATGGGTAGGGCAAAAATTTGGGGTCATGGATGCTTTTGCTGAAGCCTCTAGCATAATTAGGCAGTATGGATCATTTTACCTGCGTCATGGTGATCTGTTAATGGCATTGGAGTACTATGTGCAAGCTGCAGCAGCAGTGGGTGGTGGGCAGTTGTCGTGGAGTGGACGTGGTAATCTGGATCAGCAAAGGCAAAGGAGCTCAATGTTGAAACAACTTCTCACAGAGCTTTTGTCGCGGGATGGTGGTATTGATATTTTACTTGGTCCAAGGGGTACTGGAGAAGAAGGTCAACTTGGAAGGTTTTTGACTGATGAAAAGACGAGACAACATTTTCTGCTTGAAGCTGCTCGGCAGTATCAGGATGCGGGGCTCTATGACAAGGTAATCTTTTCTTTCTTCCTTTTACATAGTAACATTAATGAACTTATTGCTCTAACTTGGTGTAGTTCAAGATAAGACATAATAATCATTTTGAAGTGTTCCTTTCTTCATGCAATGACAGTAAATTATCTCTATAGCGTGAAATCTATTTTGGGCTAGATTGAAGTCTTTTTTTTGGGCAATGGTTGTTGTGCTTAGTGAGTAATGTCTTGTCATGTACTTTGAGTTGGTCTATCAGTAGACAAAGACAATTCTCCTTCTATACCTTCATCATGACCATGGCGGTCTTGAGCTATAGGTATATTCCCTTTGAGGACTCTTGAATATGTTGTAGTAGTGAATCCTTTTTTTGTTGATAAAGTACTAAATTTCATTAATACGTGTTACCGATTCGTGAATTTGTGCGACTTGACATTTCAGTCCATAGAGATTCAGAAGAGAGTGGGGGCATTTTCAGCTGCATTGGATACAATAAACAAGTGCCTTTCTGATGCAATATGTGCCTTGGCACGTGGAAGGTTGGATGGGGAGAGCCGGACTTCTGGGCTCATTCTTTCAGGAAATGAGATCCTGGAGATGTTCAAATATTACCCTGAGATCAGGTAATATTTGATTTGGCCAGTAGTCAAACATTATCTGTTGTGGCTATAACTAGATTTTATAATAATGTTTTTGAATGTCTCTTTACTGTTCTGGAATGGAAGCCTAATCTCATCCATTTTTGCAGTCCCCAAGAGAGGGAAAATGTGTTGGCGCAGCAAATTGTTCTAAGACAGCTGGAGGCTGTGCTATCCATTCATAAGCTTGCAAGACTTGGAAATCACTTGGATGCTGTAAAGGAAGTGGCGAAGCTCCCATTCCTTCCTTTGGATCCAAGGATGCCAGATTTCGCTACAGATGTCTTTCAAAATTTGTCTCATCACGTCCAAGCTTGTGTACCGGACCTCCTAAAAGTTGCGCTTCATTGTCTGGACAATGTTAGAGATACTGATGGGTCACTTCGTGCTTTAAGGGCCAAGGTAAATTATACTGCATACATGTTCATGTTCATTCTCTTTCATTGTCTGATGCTTTGCTCCTATTTCCCTTTGAATTTATGCCCGCTTTGTTTATTATTTCCTGTTATGTTGTGTGCTTGTCCTTCATGAAATGCATTGCTAAGTTCAGATTTTAGCTAAATATGATGATGGCCTAATTTGACGAAGAAGAAAACAACTCTTTGAATAATGACTTGGTGAAAAAGAAGAACGGAAGCAGTATATTAGATGTATCTATCAACAAAGTAATTTACATGTATTCTTCCCTGATTAATAATGTTCTCTTCAAGTGACCAGTTGGAATCCAGGAAGACATTTTTTTTATTGCTTTGAGTTCATAGTGGATATATACAGTTAATCCCAATTTTATTGTATATTTGTTTTTAGATTACCTGTGAGACCTATCATGAACAAAGTGTTTACAGTTTGGCTTTTGCTTCGGAATCTCATCGACTAAATCAGATAAAAACATCAGCTAATACAATGTTAATATCTGGAGATGTTCTCTAATGCATCTATGAGAACATATACTGGACAATGATTCTTATCACATATTAAGTTGAACCTCTTTTGATTAACAATAACATCTTGTGATAATTGATGGTGAATTTGGTTCTGCAGATTGCAAACTTCCTCGCAAGCAATTTGAATCAGAATTGGCCTCGTGATCTGTATGACAAGGTTGCTCGCAGTTTGTGAAGTTGAACAATCACTCGGCATTTGCTCTGTGGTTAACGTTAGATGTTCAACGTTGTACAAAGATAATTCGATGGGTATAATCTGGTAAATGAATCCTTAAAGCTTTTGCTTGGACCCCGACGGATGTTTGGTGTCAACAATGGCAATCTGCAAAGACAGTAAATTGGTTTCAAAAGTTTTCTAGTACTTAATGACAATGTAACAGGTTTATATGTGTGTTGGTCTTGTAGGCGTAGTGTTCTCTTTTGAGTTCCAGGGCTATTGGTGCACGGCTCGAAGCTTGCTGTATAAAGAGCATGCTCCGTTACTCTTCTCCACTTAAATACTAAGCTTTTCTATGCCATCGGAATTCAAACCTATGCCATGTGTTATATTTGAGGATTAGATGCTATAGATTAATCATTTCTTGATTAGCACACGAGATATGAAGTACTTCTTCTGTTTCAATTTGTTTGTCTTACATTTCTTTTTAGTTTGTTTAAAATAGAATGTAAAAACTTTTTTGTTTAAACTTTTCAGATGACATGTTTATGATCACAAGATTAAAGGGTCGTTTGATACTTTCAACATATTTTTAATTTAAGGTTATAAGATTTTTAACTTTTTTTAAAAATTTCGTTTTAAATTAAAATCAGGTAAATAAATTAAAATGGAGGGAGACAAGATGGGGNAGAGTGGTCACCATATTAACCCCTCTTTTGTCAACCACTCATTTTGAAGGGAAAGTGGCTTTAAGTGAAAAGGTAGTTGGGGTAATGCCCCACACTTTCTTATGTGTTGTGTTTTTTTTTGGAAAGATCTAAATTTATATTTTCGTATTATAATATTTTATATAAATTATGCCTCGTGTTTCTTATATTTCTTATGTATTGGTAGACATAAAGTTTAATTGCTAAGCGCAAAAATTTAAAGATCATTCCGTTTAAAGAGCAAATGGTGCAATTAAATGTAAATGAACTTGGAGTGCACGGCAGTCAAATGAGTCAAATATTCATTTCTCTTTCCCAATTAAATAATTTTCAATAATGTCATATGATATAATGGCATACGACATATTTACATGTGCATCTTTGCATAGTGACAAGAATAAAAGGCTGTTTATATTTTGTATGTATTATATAAAAATTAATGGTCTAAAAATACACGTATCACTGATTGGATCTCGAACATCGGCCCCATGCCCAAGAGGGATGGATGTGTTCGCGTATGCATCTATTTTTGACGAGTTTTTGAATTTCATAAGTGAACTATTAAGTGTTCAGGTATGAAACTCGAAACCCTTCACTCTTATATAAACCCTTTCAATACAAAACTTTATAGAAGACACAACCTGTATTTTTTTCCCCCTTTCTCCATGGATAACATGAATGAGAATCTTGAAAACTTGAAAAAACAAGAAAATGAAGTAGCTATAGTCATGGTTCCATTTCCGGCACAAAGCCATCTCAATCAACTTCTTCAACTAGCCTGCATATTCACCTCATCATATGATCTTCCTGTCTACTATGTTGGCTCAGCTACTCATAATCATCAAGCTAGGGTTCGAGCCAACGCGTTAAATCCATCAGACATAGCCAAAATCCACTTCCATGATATCCCTACACCTGATTTTGCCTCCCCTGCACCTGATCCTAATGCACTGAGCAAATTCCCAGCTCAGCTCTTGCCATCTTATAATGCTTGCACACTTCTTCGCGATCCCATTGCTTTGTTGCTTCGTGATATCTCGTCTAAATCAAGACGAGTTGTCGTTGTTCATGATGTTTTAATGTCTTATAATGTTCAGGATGTTTGTTCCTTGCATAATGCTGAGTCCTATGTATTCAACTGCGTTTCTGTGTTCTTTATGTATTGTAGTTTCATATGCTTACCTAATGGTATGCCTATTCCACTTGATGAAGATTTACTTAAAAAGTTACCTTCACTTGAAGCTGATGCACCAGAAGAGATCAATAAGTTAGTAGCTTTTCAGCTTCAGTATAGAGATATTAGATCTGGTGATCTATACAATTCAAACAAAGTACTTGAAGGTGCTTCTCTTGATTTGATGGAAAAATTTGCAAGTACACAAAACAAGAACCAATGGGCAATCGGACCGATTTTGCCTACTAAACTAGATAATGTATCAGATAAGAGAAACAGGTGTTTAGAGTGGCTGAACAAACAACCTCCAAGATCAGTTCTTTATGTATCTTTTGGATCATCAACTACATTTTCTGATAAAGAAGTCATGGAGCTCGCGATGGGATTAGAGCGAAGCAAACAGAAGTTTGTGTGGGTGTTGAGAGATGCTGATAGAGGTGATATCTTTAGTGGTGAAGCTAGAAGATTTGAGTTGCCAGAAGGGTTTGAAAAAAGAGTAGAAGGGGTCGGGTTAGTGGTGAGAGAATGGGCGCCACAACTTGAAATCTTGGCTCATTCGTCCATAGGGGGGTTCATGAGTCATTGTGGATGGAATTCTTGCATAGAGAGTATTACTATGGGAGTGCCAATAGCTGCTTGGCCTATGCACTCTGAACAGCCACTCAATGCTTTCTTTGTGACGGAAATGTTGAAAACAGGCCTGCTCGTTAAGGAATGGCAGAAACGCGAGGAGCTTGTCACTGCATCCTCCATTGAGAATGTCGTCAGGAAGTTAATGGCATCAGAAGAAGGCGAAGAGATTAGGAGAAGAGCAGAAGAATTGGGAGCAGCAGTAAGGCAGTCCACAGAGAAAGGGGGTGCTTCTCAATTGGAGTTAGATTCTTTCATTTCTCATATAACTAGATAGACTTTTTTTTCACAATAATATTGTAATGATTCTTGCTTATTTCTTATGTCTTCTTTTCCTTTTCTAGTTCTTTAGTTACTTGTTCAAAAATTCTGTTTTTAGTTCAGACAAGTTCATGCCTAAATTTCTTAAATGATCTTGTAATGCTCACTGCTTGGACTGTTTTTCATCTTGAGCCGAGGGTCTATCGGAAACAGCCTCCCTACTTCTAAGGTAGAGGTAAGGTCTGTGTACACTCTACCCTCCCCAGACCACAAAATATTCTGTAATGCTCCAGTACTACAGAATAACAGAAAATATACATTGTACGTCTTATGGAGTACCTTATTTTATCACTGCCACCTATGTCTAAGAAATTATACTACCTCAAAGAAAGGGTGCAATTCTGTTCAAAGCATATAGGTTAAAAATATAATCATGTTCATTACAACTGAGAAATGCATACAAGATCATGAAGAGAGAAATATAAAGCAATCATCTCATTTATAGCCATAAAAAGATCAAAGAAGCAGATAAGTGACAGATAAACTTTAAACGAAAATGAGAAGTAACTGAAATACTTGAATGTTCTGGTGAAAAGCAAGTCTATCTTGTGATATGCGCGATAAAAGAATCCAACTCCATTCGAGAAGCACCCCCTTTCTCTGTTGACCGCCTTACGGATTCTCCCAGTTCTTCTGCTCTTTTCCTAATCGCATTGCCTTCTTCTGATGCCATCAACTTCCTAACAACATTCTCAATGGTAGATGCACTCACCAGCTCCTCGCGTTTCTCCCACTCCCTCACAGTCAGGCCTATCTTCAACATTTCTGTCACCAAGAAACCATTACGTGGTTGGTCAGCGTGCATAGGCCAAGCAGCTATAGGCACACCCATAGTAATACTCTCTATGCAAGAATTCCAGCCACAATGACTCATGAACCCGCCTGTGGACGAATGAGCCAAGATTTCTGGTTGTGGCGCCTATTCTCTCACCACTAACCCCACCCCTTTTACTCTTTCCTCATATCCTTCCGGCAACTCAATTCTTCTAGCTTCACCAGTAAAGATATCACCTCTATCGGCGTCTCTCAACACCCATAGAAACCTCTGTTTGCTCTGCTCTAATCCCATCGCGAGCTCCTTGATTTCCCTATCGGAAAATGTAATAGTTGTTCCAAAAGATACATAAAGAACTGATCTTGGAGGTTGTTTGTTCAGCCACTCCAAACATACATTGTTCCTATTCGAGATATGATCGAATTTAGTAGGCAAAATTTGTCCAATCTAAAGTCAGGTGGAGGTGAGGCAAATTCAGGAGCTGGAATGTCATGGAAGTGGATTTTGGCTATGTCTGAAGGATTTAAGGCGTTGGCACGAATCCGAGCTTGACTGTTAAGTGTGGATGGTCCAATATAATAGACAGGAAGATCATATGATGAGGACATTAAACAGGCTAGTTGAAGAAGTTGATTGAGATGGCCTTGAATTTGAAATGGAACCATGACTATAACTACTTCATGATCTTGTTTCAAGTTGTCAAGTATTTCATGCTCATAGCTACACATATTGGAAGTAAAAAATGTTTGGGAAACAACGCAAAAAATTATAACTGATATAAATATTTATTCGCAAAATAGTAATTCTGCGAGCATCTATTTATAGGCTTAAGTGAGGTCTTCCCGCTTGACAAATGTAGGAGTTACTTGGCTAATTCTTCTCTCATCAGCCACTTGTTCTGGCTCCTCGGGCATAAAGCCACCACATGACACTTCGTCTTTCTTGCCAAGTGTCCCAAATAAATTACAAAAAAAACTTCAAACTACTTCAACAATCATATGCTATTTTAAAGATTTTCTTTTTTAGGAATGAAAAAGTAAAATTTGCTGGATTTGCATGAGCAAAATACAATAGATTTGATGTCTTTTAGATTATAAATCAAACGTAGATCAATAAAACTTAACTAACATAAGTAATAACTCATCCTCACAATTAATAGCAGTTCAATAGAAAAATCGGAATTTCGTGCTTCTGTTGGATCCTTCACGTCTCCTGATTGAGTTTGTGTCATGGAAGAAGCAGGGTAATATTTGGATAAATTGTATCCATTTTCATTGTGGCATAATGTCACACATTAACAGTCTGAAAAATAAACTTAAAATATCATAAAGAAAAATAAGGTACGGAATAGAGTTATAATATTAAAAAAGATAAGGTAAAGAATGAAAATAGAACTATTAAAATATAATCAAAGTCAAAATGAAAAGGAAAAAAAAGGTTACGATGCGATTACACCAAATCGAAGTTACATAAAATGAAAGTTTTTATCATTATATAACAATAAAATTTGAATAACATAGAGAAGATTACCATAACTTTCTAAGTAAGGATGACACACATGAACCGATTAATGGTACTAATAAAAAAAGGTGTGAACGTGAGATAAAGACAACTATTTTTATCATTCCTATTTTTTATTGAGCGTAGCGAAATCAAAATTAGTAATAAAGACAGGTGAAAAAGATGGATTAAGACATGCATTATATTTCTCAAATAATTTTGGATATTATATTATTATTGTCTCACAAGAAAACAAGTTGTATGACATAATGGTATACCACATTTTATTTGTACACATTATTAATCATTGCCATCTTGAAATGTACATTTATGAACCCCCTTTTGTTTGGAATATAATCAAATTTTCCAAAGTCTTAATTCTGTTTACTTTTGTTCAATTCTCATATACTTTTTAAAGGTTGAACATATGATCTTGCATCATTTATCATGACACAACCACAATCAGGAGACAGGAAGGATCTGACACAAGTACGAAATTCCGAGTTTTCTACTTCCATGACTCAAGGTGATTGGGAGAATCTGACAGAAGTACGAAATTCTGATTTTTCCACTTCCATGACTCAAGGTGATAGGGAGAATCTGACAGAAGTACGAAATTCTGATTTTTCCACTTCCATGTGTAGCAACTTAAAACAAGAAAATGAAGTAGTTATAGTCATGGTTCCATTTCCAGCACAAGGACATCTCAATCAACTTCTTCAACTTGCCTGTTTAATCTCCTCATCATATGATCTTCCTGTCTACTATGTTGGCTCAGCTACACATAATCGTCAAGCTCGGGTTCGAGCCAACGCCTTAAATCCATCAGACATAGCCAAAATCCATTTTCATGATATCCCAACTCCTGAATTTGCCTCACCACCACCTGACTATAATGCCTTGAGCAAATTCCCATTACAACTTCAGCCATCATGGGATGCTTGTGTGCTTCTTCACGAGTTCATTGCTTCCTTCTTACGCGATATCTCCTCAAAATCAAGACGAGTAGTTGTTGTTCATGATCCTTTAATGTCTTATAACGTTCAGGATGTTTCGTCCTTGCACAACGCGGAGTCCTATATATTTAATTGCATTTCAGTGTTCACTTTGTACTGTTTGATCTCTTTATCTATGGGAATTTCTGTCCAAATTGAAGAGGATTTGCTTAAAAAGTTACCTTCCCTTGAAGGAACTTTGCCAGATGAAGTCAGGGACATTATAGATTTTCAGCATCCGTATACGGATATTAAATCAGGTGATATCCATAATTCAAGCAAAGTAATTGAAGGCAAGTTTCTTGATTTGCTGGCACAAGTAGAAAATAGACAGCAATGGGCAATTGGACCAATTTTACCTACTAAACTCGATCATATCTCGAGTATGAACAATATATGTTTGGAGTGGCTGAACAAACAACCTCAAAGATCAGTTCTTTATGTATCTTTTGGAACAACAATTTCATTTTCTGATAGAGAAATCAAGGAGCTCGCGATGGGATTGGAGCAGAGCAAACAGAGGTTTTTATGGGTGTTGAGAGATGCCGATAGAGCTGATATCTTTACTGGAGAAGCTAGAAGACTTGAGTTGCCGGAAGGATTTGAGGAAAGAGTAAAAGGGGTGGGGTTAGTGGTGAGAGAATGGGCGCCACAACCAGAAATCTTGGCTCATTCGTCCACAGGCGGGTTCATGAGTCATTGCGGATGGAATTCTTGCATAGAGAGTATTACTATGGGGGTGCCTATAGCTGCTTGGCCTATGCATTCTGACCAACCAAAAAATGGTTTCTTGGTGACAGAAATGTTGAAAATAGGCCTGATTGTGAGGGAGTGGGAGAAACGCGAGGAGCTGGTGATTGCATCTACCATTGAGAATGTTGTTAGGAAGTTGATGGCATCAGAAGAAGGCAATGCAATTAGGAAAAGAGCAGAAGAACTGGGAGAATCCGTAAGGCGGTCAACAGAGAAAGGGGGTACTTCTCGAATGGAGTTGGATTCTTTCATCGCGCATATCTCAAGATAGACTTGCTTTTTATGGCTACTAGTATTAGTGAGATGACTACTTTGTATTTATTTTTCTCTTAACAGATAATAAATCTGGTTTTAACATGAATAAATGTATGCTTATATATAATAAAATCCCACAAAGCGGGTCTGGGGAGAGTAGAGTGTACGCAGACCTTACCCCTATCTCGTGGAGGTAGAGTGGTTGTTTCCGAAATGGTTGTTATTCATGATAATTTGATGAGTGGGGTGGTTCAAGATTTGTCTGAAATGCCAAATACTGAACTACTGTTTCAATCCTATCTCGGCTTTTCCTCGGTATTCATACTTTTAGGAAGCTAAAGGAAAGCCTGTTTTGCCTGGAACAGAACATTATGAGGACATTCCATCAATTAAAGATTGTTTTTCTGCTGAGCTTTGGTACTATTTGAAGAAACAAGTTGTGCCATTTGTTGGAAAAATCAGCTGTGGTGAACTTTTCAATTCATCTAGAGTGATTGAAAGTTTGTACCTTGATTTAATGGCTGAGGAATTCGATGACACGAAACTATGGGCTATAGGTCCAGTCAATCCACAGGTGCTAACGTAGACGAAGAAAGACTCCAACAAACGCCATGAGTCCCTTGATTGGCTCGACAGACAAGAACCAAACTCAGTTATTTTATGTCATTTGGAACGACTACTTCGTTGTGTGATGATGAAATCAAAGAGATTGCTTTCGGGCTAGAGAAAAGCCAGCAAAAGTTCATTTGGGTACTCAGAGATGCTGACAAAGGAGATGTTTTTACAAGTGATGTTAGAAATATCCATCTGCCTGAAGGATAGTAAGAGATTGGGCATCACAGTTGGAAATTTAGCACATAGTTCAACAGGTGGTTTCATGAGTCATTGCGGATGGAATTTGTGTATGGAGAATATGTCCTTTGGAGTTCCTATAGAAGCATGGCCAATGCATTCAGATCAGCCAAGGAATTCTCAACTTGTAACAAAGTATCTGAATATTGGACTAACTGTTAGGCCATGGGCGCATCGAGATTGAACATGTTACACCAGATATGGTTGAAAATGCTGCGAGAACTTTGATGGCTTCAACAGAAGGAGATGAGATGAGGAAAAGAGCAGCAGATTTGAGCAATGCTATTAAAAAAGTAGTGATTGATGGGGGCATCAACCGCGCTGAGATGGAATCCTTCATCGCCTCACATTACTCATTAAAATTAGACTTATCGATAACAATATATGAAATAATAAGACTTATCTATTAAGCATGCCGTGTCATTCTCCATATATACAAGAATTGAACTATAGTTTTTATAGGAATAACATCTGTTTCATTTATGCATGACTGAGAAAGAAGAGACTATTAGAAGCACATAGCAATAGATAATAGTACTAACTGCCATTGTAAGATGTAAATTGAAGATACATCAACCTTCAATGAATTTCACAGACTCCTGGACACGCGTCACAAGGACAAAGACAGTCGCAATTATCACATAGACAGTTAACCAGCAACATTCTTGGTTTTTTTGCATCATTTTTCATCAGTTGTTCCCATGGCAGCACAGAGCTTGATATAGATTCAATATGACAAATGCAAAAGGCAATAATCATGATAACAACTATAGTGTTTCTTGGCATGGCTGATGCTTTCATACTGTGAAGGATAGGCAGGTGTTATTTATCAAAAAGCTCACTTATAACAAGACTTTAACAATAACAAGTGAATATTTATAACATATTTGAGTAACAAGATCCTAACTTTCAGCTGTTGATGTTATTGAAGCTTATTCCAAAAGGTGAGAATAGCTGGACATTTTGGATACACATCTGTTTCCCACATGATGCAATTATGTGAAATTTACACTTGCTAATTATATTTGCATCACCATTAAAGTCAACAACATGTATTTTTTTATAACTTAATTATCTTGTACTGTTGCCTTTGTTTGACAGCATCAATGATGGATGGGGGCATCAACTGCGCTGGAGATGGATTCTTTCATCGCTCACATTACTCGTTGAAATTAGACTTATCGATAACAACATATGAAATTATACAAATTACTACTCTCTTAAGAGGCATGCTGTTATATGGCTATCTTTTATTGTCCTTGTGGTCAATTAGTGGGGAAATCAGTGACATGCTTCATATTTTTCAAGAATTCAAACTATATGTTATATAGGAACAACTTCTACCTTTTTTATTCATGGCTAAGAAGGACCAAGAGACTAACAGAATTACATGGAAAAAGCTATTGCACTAGTATCGTACGTGTAAAGATATGATACTTGGGGCTAACTCAACCCCAAAAGCTAGCTCATGAGGGGTGGATTGAGCAAATTCATATATAAGCAGGCTACCAGTCCATTCTCCAACCAATGTGGAACTCTAATACGGCGTATTATAACGTATTATTTACTTTATTCAAGTTCCAAAATCTACTTACGACAAATGGTTAACTATTGTTGCAACTGCTGAGAAAATAGGACATTATTGAAGATGAACTCAACATCAAAAGATGCTACAGGCAGACCTCTTATCCTAACCAGACTGTGGCATGCATTCCACTAAACTCCCAATGAATAAAACTTATCGAGAAATGTGGGCGATGAAAGAATCCATCTCAGCGTGGTTTATGCCCCCATCCGTGACTGATTTTTTGATAGCACTGCTCAGGTCAGATGCCCTTTTCCTCATCTCATCTCCCTCTGTTGAAGTCATCAATGTTTTCACAGCATTTTCAACTATCTCTGATGTAACATGTTCATCACGACGCGCCCATGGCCTAACAATTAGTCCAACTTTCAAGTACTTTGTTACAAGTTGAGAGTTCCTTGGCTGATCTGAATGCATTGGCCAAGCTGCTATAGGAACTCCAAAGGACATGCTCTCCATACACGAATTCCATCCGCAATGACTCATAAAACCGCCCGTTGAACTATGTGCTAAAATTTCCAACTGTGGTGCCCAATCTCTTACTATAATCCCTCTTCCTTTAATTCTCTCTTCATACCCTTCAGGCAGATGAATTTTTCTAACTTCTCTTGTAAAAACATCTCCTTTGTCAGCATCTCTGAGCACCCAAACAAACTTTTGGCGACTCTTCTCTAGTCCAATCGCGAGCACATTGATTTCTTCATCACACAACGAAGTAGTCGTGCCAAATGACACGAAAATAACTGAGTTTGGTTCTTGTTTGTCAAGCCAATCGAGGGACTCGTGGCGTTTGTTCGAGTCTTTGCTCTTCTTTTGTGTCTCCATGGGGTTGAATGGACCTATAGCCCATTGCTTCATGCCATCATACTCTTTGGCCATTAAATCAAGGTACAAACTTTCAATCACTCTAGATGAATTGTAAAGTTCACCACAATTGATCTTCCCAACAAATTGTTCTTGTATCTTAAAAAATTCCCAAAACTCTGGAGGAAAACAATCTCCAATTGTTGGAATATCTTCATAATTTTCAGTTCCAGGATGAAAAGGCTTCCCTTTGAGTTCCCACAAGTATGAATATGACATGAAAGCTGAAGTACTATTGAAAGAGTAGCATTTTGTGTTTGTCATTTGTGGCAAATCTTGAACTGCCCATTTCATCAAATTATCATAAATGACAACAACTTTGCAATGATTCACGCTTATAAGATCGCGTACTAGCGAGGAAACTGGCTCGCGGAGATGGGCTGTGGCGTAAAGTGAAGGCATTAGCTGGTTTGGAAATTTGAGAGAAGCATTAGGATTAGGCAGGGGAGTTTCAAAAGAAGGTGTTTGATGAAATTCATGGAAATGAATTTTTGTTATGGTGAGTGGATCAAAGCCATGAGCTCTAGTTTTTGCTTGTTGAATGTGAGTAGTGGATCCAATGTAATGGACTTGGATATTGTACATGGAAATGAGCCTAGAGAGGTGGAGGAGTTGGTTGAGATGGCCTTGTGCTGGAAGTGGCACCATGACCACAGCCACCCAGGCGTCGTTTTGAGGTGGTGGAGTCAGGAATTTCTTTTCCAACGGCAAAAGGTGTTCAACTGACCCTCCTTCGCCCTTGACATCTTGCATAGCCACCCTGGCGTCGTCTCGCAGTGGCGGAGTCAAGAATTTCGCTACATTGTTATTTTCCGATGAGGGATGTTCAACTAATCCTCCTTCGCCCTTGACGTCTTGCGGGACCACCCGGAAGTCGTCTTGCAGTGGCGGAGTCAAGAATTTCGCTACATTGTTATTTTCCGGTGAGGGATGTTCAACTAATTCTCCTTCGCCCTTGACGTCTTGCGGGACCACCCGGAAGTCGTCTTGCAGTGACGGAGTCAAGAATTTCGCTACATTGTGATTTTCCAGCGAAGGGTGTTCAACTAACCTTCCTTTGCCCCCGCCTGTAGCTTCGCCACAAAACTCTTGCATAGCCATCAGAGTATCGTCCCGCAGTGGCCGAGTCAGGAATTTTCCTACATTGTGATTTTCCAGCGAAGGATGTTCAACTAACCTTCCTTCGCCATCAGCCTCAGCTATAGCTTCCCCCTTAACGTCTTGCGCAGCCACCTGAGCGTCGTCTTGTAGTGACAGAGTCAGAAACTTTACTTCATTGTGATTTTCAACCAGTGAACTATATATTAAAATAAAAATATCTAGTGATACACAAATATATTTTTGAATGAACAAAAAAAAATCCTTTTATAAGGAAACAAATGGAGGATACAGCTAACGACAAGAAACAAATATGACAAATTAATGCAGACAAATTTTGCAATCATGAAAGGTTTCCACCCATATATTCAATAAAGTTAGGGGATGTTCGGTATTTGGTTCGATATTTTTCGATAATTAAAGTAGATATTTAAAATATAAACTTCAATATGACAATTAAACTTTACTTCGGTATCTCGGTTTTCAGTGATTTATGCCTACTCGAATGTTTATTTATTCGCTTCTTTAAAAGTTCACCATACCGCTTATTAAAAGTTTTGCGTTCGTCACTAACTGAAATTACCCGATACTTGATATAATAATCGAGGTGTGTGTAAACTTACTAGAATAACACTGTTATTTTAAAAAAAAAAGTAATAATAATAATAAACTTTTTTTTCCTAGAACTTATGTGTGGTCCTTTTACTATAATGCCCTTATTCAACAAATTATTAATGGTTCTCATGACTATAAATTAGTTTCTTTAATAAGTAGCCACTATAGTGTACTATATATATAGTCATATTTAATTTCGCCAAACTTCTAAAGCTAGCTATCGAGGTTGGGGAGAACTATTTCGACAAAATATAACAAAATTTTTTATAGTTTAATTTATACACTTTGACAAGTTAAATTATCACGCTATCTTAAATAATTTCAAGATAAATTTAGCGTGTACATCGATAATTGATATTGAGATTTTTTTTCTATGCTTAGTATGATAGCGGGGCAAATTTTAGTACAGAGTCCTTAAGGCGGTGAATGTACGTGACAATCTCCGAACAACTTGTGATTCAACTCGAAAAGAGGTTCATTTCGAAATCAATCATAGACAAATTTAGGATTTAATTTTGAGGCATTACGGATAATCTTAAGGAAAATAACTTTTTTCACACAAAAACGAAAGTCATCTTTCCTATTTTGAAGAAAAATATTTTTCTATATCTGATAACCAAACATCAGAAAATAACTTTCTCGCGAAAAAATATTTTACATGAAAATGATTTTCTTTCGTATCAAATACAATGGGCCGGCCCAAACTAGCAATAATAACTAGTGGATCGTTCATGGGCCTAAACCTGTGGTTGGGTTTGGTGGGCTTAAGAGGGCCTATTCGCCCATATGCCAAGACGTGATTATTTTTGCAACCGGGCCTATGGATAGACCAAGGGTTGATTTACACAAATGTCCCTTTTATGTCCGCGTATAAATTTTATCCTTATTTTTAAAAGTTGTGCATATATAACTTATTAGAAAATTATTTTTCCGAACAACGTCAGACTCAAGTCTATTGTATGCTCGTATGTTGTTTAACCTTGCAGACAAAACATTAAATTGTTGTCTAGCGTTTGCAATAACTTACAAATGTTAGACACTGGTCTAACATTTTATAATAAGATTTTCAGTTTTCTCAAAAATTATCTTTAGACCGTAATCTAAATAATTTAAAAGTTGGAAGAGAAACAACAGACAGTCGTTTACTAAACAACAGTCACAAAAAAGACAATTGGCGAAAATTTCACTCGAACAAGAAAAAATTTATCTACTCTATATGCAAACTGACTCGGACAATACTAATAACAAAAATGTAAAGTAAAATCTACAACAAAATGACCTTTTTTAAATAAAAAAAACATTAATTAGGGCAATAAGATGGTGAATTATATTTAAATTGGATCACATGTACAATTGTGGATGTCACTATATAATAAAAAAAAAATTTATTATTATTTGATGTTTATATTAAATTAAACCCAATAATTTAATCGTAGCAATATTTATACGCCTCTATTTATACGAATTCGCATTAGTTTATTATGATAAAATTGAGATAATTATATAGAGAGAGAGTTTAGCTTATATACATCGACGGTATCATGGCACCTAACATTTTTGTGAAAGATTGTACAATCTCTTATTTTAATAGTACTTTTAGCGTAACGCTAAAAATTTTGGAAATTAAATCCATCAAATTCAGATTTTGAATCGGTCTCTCTTATTAGAAATGCAAGCTCGTGTTCTTTACAAGTAGGCCACAATGTTGGCTATAATTGTTACACATATCAAATCATGTGATGAAATTAGATTCATTAAATTCACAACTACTTGTACTGATATTTTAAATATGCACGTTACATGTGTACCTTATATTAATGAATACAAAAAAATCACATACATATTATTGGTCATGTTTGCTACAACACATCAATTGGTATTCACATACATTATGAAATATATACTTGGATATTTGAGAAAACATGATGCATGGACCAACGGGCCCTCCCACCCCCTTAACCCTCCAAAATTTTTTACTTTTCTCTTTCCTGTCATGTCGTATTCTCGTTGAACATATTTGTTGCGCCAACATCAGCTGACATTCACTTACACTATGAAATACATTTTAGGTTGTCACAGTTTGGATATAGATGAGATGCTCAAATAATAATTAAAAAATCGTATATGTATTTTGCCTATAATTTATATACCACAAAAAAAATAACAACTTATTGTACGTTGGATACTTGAGAAAACATGACGTGTGGACCAACGGGCCCTCCCACCCCCTTAACCCTCCAAATTTTTTGACTTTTCTCTTTCCTGTCCTGTCGTATTCTCGTTGATCATATTTGTTGCGCCAACATCAGCTGACATTCACGTACACTACGAAATATATTTTAAGTTGTCATAGTTTTGATATAAATGAGATGTTCAAATAGTAATTAAAAAAAATCGTATGTGTATTTTGCCTATAATTTATATACCACAGACAAAAAAGAAAAAGACAACTTATTGTGCGTTGAATACTTGAGAAAACATGATGCGTGGACCACCGGGCCCTTCCACCCCCTTAACCCTCCAAAATTTTTAACTTTTCTCTTTCCTGCCCTATCATATTCTCGTTGATCATGCATATTTACTATGCCAACCTCGGCTGACATTCACGTACACTATGAAATACATTTTAAGTTGTCACAGTTTTGATATATATGAGATGTTCAAATAGTAATTTAAAAAATCGTATGTGTATTTTGCCTATAATTTATATACCACAGACAAAAAAAAAAAAAAGACAACTTATTGTACGCTTGATACTTGAGAAAACATGATGCGTGGACCACCGGGCCCTTCCACCCCCTTAACCCTCCAAAATTTTTAACTTTCCTCTTTCCTGCCCTATCATATTCTCGTTGATCATGCATATTTACTATGCCAACCTCGGCTGACATTCATGTATGCTATGAAATACATTTTAAATTATCACAGTTTAAATATAGATAAGACGTTCAAAAAGTAATTTAA
>JACEIK010004790.1:17501-96008 GCA_018107945.1 Datura stramonium
ATATATCAATTAAAATTTTTTATGTCAATAAATGTACGTAACGACTTGTCCGATCGTTATATAACCTTGACAACGTAGACGTGAGAAATTTAATATTCTTGTAGGTTTGGGCTATGTTCATGAAATAAATATTTATTGTATTGATGAATTTAAAATGGGATGAATAAAAATCAGGTGGTCCTAGGCGTAGGACCACCGTATCAGATAGATCTCCGCCGTAGCGGGACTGCCGCAATGATAAAAGCACCCCTGTAGCGGGCAACGTGAATCAGAACTCCATGATCAGGGTAATTTTAAAAATTAGTTTCTATTTGAATAGGGATTAGTAATTAAAAATGGCCTAGACTAAAAAGTTGGATTTTCTAAGGGAGAAAAAGGCGGCAAGAGAAGAGAAAGGATCCTATCACCCTCCCCGGAGATTATGTGCAAAAGCATTAAGATTCCAGGCACGGACAAAATCCCATCATTTTTTTGAAAGTAACTTGGGACCCAGGTATGTTATGACTTATATTTATGTTAGACTATGATTAATGAATCATATATATGTGTACCATTAATGTAAGATTGATTGTAAAGATAATAATTGATTAAATCTGTGATATCGTTATAACTTTGAATAATGTGACTATGAAATTAGGAAAGATAACCCCAAGCCTAGAATGTGAGAGAAAGATGAATCTAGTTGGTAAATAATTATGATATATGTGATGTGGTAATGAGTATGATTTTATGAGATAATGAGTTTCTTGATGGGACTTGATAATGTATTTCTGAGGTTATACATTGATTGTGGATTCTTGAAAATACATTCTTGATGTATAGTCATAATGTTGTCTAGATGGTATATTCTTGGTAGCAAGAGAATGTTGGATGGTCTTGATATCATAAGCGTAGTATTATGTTTTTGATGAAATATTATTGATGTGGAAGTACTAAGGACACATTCATGAAGTAATGTTTTCCCTTTGATGGTGTAATTGATGGTATAAATTGTGAGTACATCTTTGTGCATGTATTGTGTAGATGGAGAGGAATAGGAATGAAGCGAGGTGAATAAACCTAGTGGAATTATGTGAACTTGTTGGTTCCCTTTTACATGTCATGGATGAGAACGTGAACTGGTGATTTAAATTAACTGGACTAGAACAAATCTGAGGTAAGGAAAGAATGAGTAATTGTAAAAACTCGTAGTTAACCAGGTTGAGTGGTTTAGACTCGATTTTTTCTAATTAATCTTATGTGTTGATGAATTGACTTAGAAAAATTAGAAATAATAATGGGGCAAAATTTGGCCGAGTAAATTGCCTTAAAATGGAAAGTTGATGTTTTCCAAGCGCACGTGATCGTCAAGTAACATAGGACTAAAAGTCCCGATTATCGATCCCTCAGAGACTTGTCAGATCAATCGTTATAAGGTTATTACTTTATTTTGCTATTCTAAAAAAATAAATAAATTGGAGAATTATTTGAAGAGTTAAACTACTAAAACTTTAAAATGAAATTAACTAAAGATTGTTGCAGACTTGTTTGTACTTTAAATGATGATGATAATCTAGGAAATCGACACTTTCGTATCAGATTGAGTTCTCAAGACGTGATTACGCTAGATTGATTCCACCTAAGGTTGTTAGTTGCAGGTTACTATCCCATTTTTTTTCACTCTCTCAGGCATCCAAGAACTATCTCATGAACCCTAACGACTATATTCCTATGATCGCAGAAGAAATATGAAACGACTGTTATGCTTACTTGTATTTCAACTAAATCGGGTTGAAGGGTATGTCGCTATCTTCAGCAACAACTTTTAACCTTGAACTAATGAACCAAAGAATCTTCGAATTCGTCTTTTATATTTACTTTTAACCCTTTCAGTTCCCTTTCCCAAGTTCAACCAAAAGTCAACAGATTTACTCACAAGTTGATTAGACTAGTGAATAAGCGATTAAAATAAGTAAATATAAACAACCTTTATTAAAAAATCAAAACTAGCAATTAATAGTATTTCAAACTTCAACTATCAACTATGGCCAAAACCCTAGAATGGGTGTTTAGCCACTCATAGGCAAGCAAAAAAATAAAGATAGCATCATCATTCTCAGTCAAACAAGAAAGAAAAGAAGAAACCTAAGTAGAACTTGTCTCTCCTCCAAAAGATGCATTTACAACCTTCAAAATGATGAACGATATGATAATCGATATGCTAGAAATGCCCTAGATGTCATATATATAGGTGAGACTTCAAATGACACTTTGACCCTTAAATATTTTGCTTAAAAATCAGCTAAATCTCATCCATGAGAGGTCTGGCGTGCCTCCCCATGTATAGAACCATAGAGTTAGTCAAATTTCCTCTGAAGAATAGCTTCTGGCGCCCCACTCTCACCATAACACCAAGGACTTAGCAAAATTTCTGCACTTCTAACACCTCCGGTGCCCCACTCTCATCATAGCACTAGAGTGTTAGTCCAATTTGTGAGCTTCAAGACCCTTCTGGTGCCTCACTCTCATCATAGCACCAGAATATTAGGAAAATTTCCTAAGTATGGAGTGCTTCTGGGAATCCACACCATCCATCATGCCAAGGTGTTACTCAAATTCTCGTCTCTGGAGTTGAAATATCTGGTGCCCCGCTCCATACATAGCACCAAATTTGATGCATTTTCTCTAAAACACAAGTTTTGGATGGGCCACGCCAGCCATAGACCCAAGCCGACTTTCACAAACTCTTTTTCTTCACACCTTGAGTCATTTTTTGGTCCTTTTTCCTTGGTTTCCTTCTTAAAATATCTAGAAACATTCATTAGCAAATAACACATACGAAAACATGAATTCACATATTTCATAAAGATTATGAACTCAAAACAAGAAAAAATATGGGTAAAAACATGGCAAATGAGCATAAGATTATGCCCAACATCACCACCCCACACTTAAACTATTGTTCATCCTCGAACAATCCTCAACTCCATGCACAAACTCATATTTTCTCACTACTTATCACCTCTATCAATTCATACTCAAACAACTAGCAGAGAGCATACAATTAAGTGGTTCATCAACTCAAACAATTCACATCAAGCACATGCAGAGTTATTCACATTCAAGACTACGTAACATCTATAACCGACTCACTTTCCAAAATCGAGCCAACATGATTAAATACAAAACATGAAACATATAGTACACCGACTTAGAATCTTATGCCCCTTAGTTTTAGTGATGTTTCTCTCTCAAATTGTTAATGCAAAGCATGAAACATAATAAGTAAGGCACACTCACACTCAAAAAAGATGTATCATTCATAAGCTTGTCCTTCATGTACATTTAGACTGCTTAGTCATTTCAAGTGACTAAGATCATAAGGACTTTTTTGGTTATAATATTGACTAAGGGATGGGTAGAAATGATTTTTCTTTGATAGCCACCACCAATCCTAAGGACTTTTAAGACATTTCTTAATCTTTCAAGTCCACCGCCTTTTCTTGTTGTTCACCCTTCACTTTTCATTCTCCTCCTTTTTATTCTTTTCATGCTCCTTGATTTACTACTTGACTACTAGTCTTTGCTTATAAAATTTCTAAGAATTTTTATTCTTAACACTCTTTCTTTCATTTTCCTAGCAGTAAGCAAACAACATATTTTATGGGTATTCCTTCTTCCTACTTTATCTTCTTAGCTTTCCTCACATATTTATTTCTTTCTTTTGCATTGTCATTCATTCCTTAGTGGACCTTCACTTTCAAGTCTCAAAGTGCCTAAAACTACTTTGGATCAACAATTCTACAGGTCTCACAAAAAAGAAATAAGATACTTTTGTGGTTAAGAAAAGAATAAGGCTTAAGGCTCAAAAATGTTAACTAGGGATAATGTTCAGGTAGGTAAAAAAATATGAGAAACATGGCTTTGTCAAAGAAACTCCTTGATCATCTCTTAACTCTCTACACAACTAGCCATCCAACATACACTAAGAAAAGTTCTAGATGCTATAATATGTACAATATGAAGTAATTAATCTTACCTCACATGACATTAAGACTCTAGTCAATTTTCTATAGTCATATATTCATACAATCACATTGAATGATATTTTTCATTATTAAGCCCTACAAGTATATTAAGTCGAGTTAAAGAACTATGTGTGTCTTTCATGGATTCTCACTTACGACGACCACTTAATTTTCTCTAGTTTAGCGTCTAAGTGGAATGTCCAAGAGCACACAAGTGACTTATGTATGACTCTAATAAAATAAAAAACAGCGTCACTAAATTTCCTTAAGATGATCATCATCCATCTATCATATGAAAGGGTCACTACTCTACGACAACAATGACTCCTAAAAAATGAAATATACCCAGTTCAAAGGACTCCCCTTTGAAAAAGAACCGAGGCCATAAGAAAAATCAAAGGGTGGGTGTGATATGCCAATTTTCAAAAATTTTCAAACCAAACTTGATGGCATACTCACCGTTAACTAACAAAATTTAGAATCGAAAATGAAACTATCAAAAACTAACTATATCAACTACCAGAGACAAATCGATTATCAAATATCACAAGGCATCTAAGTGAACAATCAATATCAATACTCACTATTACAAAACAAGACCTAACAAATCATAGGGCCACTACCTCAGGGAATGACACTATGCTACGACCTACCACAAATATAGCAATCAAAGAACAAAAGAAATCTTTCCTCCACCCCATACTTAAACGGTGCACTGTCCTCAGTGTACACACAATCATATCAAATAGGTAGAAAAAAGGAACGTCATGGGATGCTCTGCATCATTATCAGGATTGTAATCCTGATCATTTTTATCCTCCTCATCATCTTCTCCATCAATTTGCATGGCTCCCTTAGCATCCTTCTCCTCCTCCTCCTCATTGTCCAGAACATCAACTCCGTCAGTGAGCACCGTGGCCTCATCATCATCCAACGACTACTCAAAGGAAGGTCCCAATATACACATCTGCATAGCACCCTCCGTGAGTGGGTATCTATCCTCTAAGGCCGCCATCTCATCATCTATGGCAGGTCGACCTCCAATCCTCAACTGCAAATCAATCATGCCAAATATACGACCACTCCAACTATCATCACAGGCCTGGTGATCATCTATAGTAAGAGATGGAACTATGGAAGTGATGGGCTCTTTTACTTTTGTCACATACATCATCTTGCCTACTAGGGGCCCTGCTCTCGGTAGACGAAGGTTTGCCTCCTCCTCCTTAATGCCTTTGCCTCTCAAAAAATTAGTCAATAGACTACCATAACAGTATTTCCACCTGCAATTTTCCCTCACTTTCCTCATATTGCCTCTAAGAACTGCACTAAACTTGAGTGGTAGCCCTTTCATTAGCAGGTACACCAACACAACCCGCTCTCTAGTGATGTTCGTGATGTGTGTCCCATGGAGAAGTGTGGCACTAACAATTTTTACCTACACTTTTGCCTCCTTATTCATGTAGGAGAACGAAAAAGAACAATGAGTGCCTTGATGATCCCTTGCCCAACGGGCTGATGAATTTCCACCATAAAGAGTATGCTAGATGTCGCGATATGGGGGCTTCTCTAACAGAATGAAGTACTTTGATGGGTCTACCGCTCTTGTGCTGAGGAAGGCATTAAATGTTTTTGTAGTGAACCGCACCACCTATCCCCGTATTTTGACATCATTGTTATCCCCAAAAGAAGTGTCTCATTTTGCATAAAGTTTCCTCACCAAAGGGAGGTTGCACTCCTTCGGCTCGCAAAGATATAGCCTAGTCCCAACTCACGTACCTTGTCTCGAATGGAGGGGAACTCAAGTGCGAGGTGTCCTTCATCAATCCAATTCTCAGGAGCATATTTGACCTTCTTTTGTGCATTGAACCATGATAGTCTATGAGGATCCTAGCAGGGGCTCCTTTAGTCGATGAACTTGACCCTTTTGTGCCTTTTCGGAGCCGCTTGAAACCCTTTCTAGCTGCCACTATCTCCTTTCCTTTATTTAGCATTTAATACCATGGCACCTGTCAACAAAAATCAAGAACTACACAAGATTAGTTCGTGAGAAAAACGGCTAGATAATTAGGTGTAACGAGTGCAAAGTGACCCCATACTCAATTCGCTAGCATACTTGTGAGAATTTGTCAAATAGGATACTCAAGAACTACCCCACTATCATCCAAATCTCAACCTCCATAATATTCACTAACTTCCTATTGCAACAAAGTTCTTGAATTTCTCACACCTCTCCTCTATTAATTTTTTCAAGAATGCCTTACTTAGGCCATTCCTTTCACCTTCCCTATATTAATTCATCTTTTAGGTAACTCATACATGGAATTAGGTACATTAATTCATTCAACGACCAACAAGAAATTTACTACAGTCCATAATGAATTACATGAATTTCTCAACAACTCAAAATTCTTGACATTCAAGACTATAAGAACAAAGTACTTACTCTCTCTACAATTTATGTTCTACCCACCAAAATCATGAAATTTAAATTATAAGTCCCCTTCATCCCCACAACTTCAAATCACTATATTCAATCAAAAATAAAAAACAGAACGCGGATAACATATTATCAAAGAAGAATTTAAGAGACTAAAGCTCATGAAACCCACATTATGAAATTTAAGGTTTTCACCAATAATGGTAATTTTAGGTCTTTAACTTGGGGAAGAAGGGTATGGGGGCATGATTTTCATACTATATAACCAGAGAGAAGAGAATTACTTAGTTAAATTGAAGAAACAAGCTTCACCAAACTTCTTGTAGAAGACAATAATGGAGGACAAGAGAGAGGGAGTTACAACCTTCTAGAGGAGAGAGAATTTTATTTTGTTTTTTGTTTTGACTTTTAGTGAGAGGGGATGAATGGGGATTTAAAATAAAGTTTTGGGCCATGGGTTTTTTGTAATTTTAAGGTCCTTGGGTCAACTGACTCATTGGACCAAAAAATTTTCGGACCAGAACACCCTGGCGCGGTGCGCCAGTCACCTTGCCATGCACTTAGAAAAATTTTTCGTCGTGGACAGGGCTGGTGAGGCGCGCCACCCATAGCACCAACCAGAATTTTTTTTCTTTTTTGGAGCTAACACCTGGAGCCCCACGCTAGGTATCTCACCCCTTACTTAACCTTTTTCAGCTCATTTTCCCTACTCTTTTTGCCTCTAAAGCCCTGTTCATCTCTACAAAATAAAAAATATTAGAAAATATGGATTGACTCCCACCAAATGCCTTAGTTATATTCGTGGCACGACATTCAAGAGTTTCCTCCCGTGCAGCACCTGATTTAATATCATGGCACGATGAAAGTCACTCTCACTCCTTCAATCGAGTGAGATAGTTTGGATCACCTGTTGCACTTGCTAAATTCTCATGTAGCATATGCTACTCACTGCCTGCTCACATCCTCCAAGCTCTATCACTGCCTTCACTGTGAGTTCTCACAATGAGGTGGCCACCTTGCCGCTCTAAATATATCAAAGACTGCCTTCCACCATCTACAATCATCAACATCTTACCCAATTTCACCTTTATGACCGCGTTTACCGTGGCTAATAATCCTCTACCAAGACAGAGCGAAACTGCTGCATCTTCTTCGTAATACAGGATTATGAAGTCCACAGGTAAAATGAAAGGTCCAACCTTAATCAAGGCGTCCTCTATGATTCCGTCAGGATAAGCTACAGACTTATCGGCAAGCTACAGAGTTACTGTGGTCAGACGTGGTTCACCTAAACCCAAGGTTATAAACAAGGATGCAGGCATTAAATTAATTCTTTCACCCAAGTCACATAATGCAAAACCTACTTCCTTGTTTCCAATCACCACTGGAAGGGTGAAGCTCTCGGGGTCCTTTAGCTTTTTCGGAATTTTGTTTTGAACCCCAAAACTGCACTCTTTCGTGAGAGCCATAGTTTCAAACTCTATTAACCTCCTCTTATTGGCCATAATTTTCTTCAAATTCTTAGCATATTTTTGAACTTATGGAAAAAGCTCCACCAATGATAAGTTGACATGTACCTTCTTCAAAAACTCAAGAAATTTCTAGCAGGCTAAGTCCTCCTTCTGCTTCTTAAATCTTTTAGGAAATGAAGCCTGGTTTCTACCAACTTTGGATTTGAGTTGATTGACTCAACAACCTCTAGTTTGAACATCACAACCTGCTCCTCATCAATTTTCTTTTCTATGGGGATTACCTCATCCATCTCTTTACCACTGCACAAAGAGATTGCACTCACATTTTCCTTAGGGTTCTTCTTGGTGTTACTAGGAAGTGCCCCTTGTGGTCTATTTGTCTATTGCAGTGCCAGTTTCCTCATCTGTCTTTCAAGCTCATGGATGGACTTTTGCATCTCATTCACCACCTGGGTTTGTTGCACCATCCACTACATCATTGTTTTTTCAAGTGAATTGCTAGGCTGCAGGCCCTGAGGTCTTGGATATGTATTCTGGGACCTTTGGAAATTCTGGTTCCCTACCCATGAGGGATTGGCTATATTCCTGTACTCCTGGTTATAACTGTTACCTGAAAAACCTCCACCACGACCTTGTTGTCCCAGAAAAAATACAGATTCTAGGTTATGTGGACAACTTGAATAAGCGTGACATTCTCCACACACCTCACATGATAGTGGTGTGAGTCTAGACCTGCGGGACCTACTGTACCTGACTTCCTGTTGGTGTGCTTAATAACTTGTTAATCACATTCATCAACTGACTTATATCTCCTCTAATTGTCGCTACACCATCTAATTCAAGCTTTTCAGGCACCTTGGCTGCTGTGAATCCTCAACCTGAGTCCTGATAGTCTTGATTCCCCGCTGACATAAGATTCAAAAGAGCTTCAATTTCATCATAGCTCTTGGACAAGATTTACCCTGTGCAATAGCGTCAATTAAGATTTTGGACTTTGGCTTCAGCCCTTCTATAAAGTTGTGCCTGATAATCTCCTTCGGCTGCATGTGGTGTTGGCAATCTTTCAAGTAGCTCTTGTGTCATTCCCATTCCTAGCCAAGGTCTCACCATCTCTTTTCACAAAACCATACATCTTCCCTCTCAACTCTTTCATCCTCCTTGAAGAGAAGAACTTATTGATGAACTTATTAGAAAGAACCTCCCAAGTGGTTATGGAACCTGCTGGCTCATTTTGAAGCCACTCCTTGGCCTCACCAATCAATGAGAACGAAAACAATGTGAGCTTTACATACTCATCTGACACGTTCTGATAGTGAAAGTTCTCACTCAGCTCCACGAATGTCATCAGATGCCTGTGTGGATCCTTGTGCGTCTTGCCCTAATATTGACAAGTGTTTTGGACCAACCGCATTGTTACACCACATAAGATTTCCGGCATTTAGATGGCCTATTCGCACGCTGGTTAAGCATATTTGAAAGCCATACGTGCTAGAAAAAGGCCCGGGAAAAGATCGGACGTAAAACCTGTCGAACCGCGAAGCGCCGGGCGGCCCTCCGCAATGGCGCCGTGTCCACGGTGGGGCCACCACGTTAGCTCCGTGACCACGTTAGGCCTGTCGAGGACCAAGTATATAAAGCCCCCACTTCGGTTTGTGATGATATAACACTTATATAATTTCCAGAAAACGCAGCAAAACAGAGAGGCGAAGGGGATGATATATTATCGTTTGATTACGGTATCCAAACGTAGTCACAAACTCAAATTAACCTCGGTACCGAGGTATTTAGCGACGAGGAGCATCCCTGCAGTTTTGTTTCGCAAATACGACGATGAATCGTCGAGCTACCGGACTAAGGTAGAGTAGAGAATTGCTCCAAACGAGTGTTAATGTGCTCCTAGCTGTGAAGTGAATACTTCTCCTTACGGACTTACGAGAAATACCAAGTTTGCGACCGTTTTCGATAAGCCTAAGTTTAGGCTATAATTATATCGGAAGTGACGTCGTCCTTCGGGAAAAGTTGTATTTGGCACTAGTGACCGATGAATGCAGTTGGGAGAATTAGATGGAGTACTGACCGAGCCTCGCCCGACAGTCGGATAACTCGAGGTTAAGGTATGTGAAGTAGTTTCTTCGGCAAGTTAGTAAGCCTTAGCTTTGGCAGATCATAGTAAACTCCGTATTGAGTTCTCGGAGTTGAATGTTGAGTATTGAGTAAGTTTAGTAAAATCTGGTTTGCGTTGCCGAATCGTATTCGGTCCGAAGGTAGAAAAGCATGCGCCAAGGGCGAAAGTTAGCATTCAGATTTAGTATAGCCTATTGTATGATTAGAAAGCATGTTTGTAGAATAAAAAATAGATTTTCAAAATAAAGTTAGCAAAGTAAACAGATAGGCAGACAGTATTATGGCTACAGACGAGCCATTCGAGGGCAGTTCTATGTGCAGACTAGCCATTAGAACCGAGACGAAGATATTAGCTACGAATTAGCCATTCGAGCCGAGATGAAATATCACAGCTACGAATTGTACTTGATTAAGAAAGATTTCAGAATCGGTATAATCATTAAGGGCGGTATAATACAGAAAGAGATCGAACGAGAAATCATATTTCAGATAGTCTTTTCAGTTATACATGCTTACTATTTATATGTGCTATTTGTTTGTTGAGACTTGATGTGGCGTGAGGAGGCCCCTTTTGAGCGTCCTCGCCGCCACAGGTTGTGTCGTAGTCGCCCAACGGCGGGTGGGTTCCCGTCACTCCGAGGGTGGAATGCCATCCCCAGCTTGGACGAAGATGGGATGAAGCTTTCCCCATAGCGGTCACGATCGGCATTACAGTTGTCTCACTGTTGACTTGTTCCGAGGAGCGGGTACAACTTTGTTTCGAGTAGCCCTTTGTTGAGAGTTAGAACCGGACCTATCATTGCGAACCTTTGTACGGGAGTCCTCCGAACTCCAAACACGGTTACTTATATCGGAGGCCAAGGCCGAAGCCGGAGACCCGGGCGGCCGGTAGAGGAGCTCAGTGTTGGAGTGGAGTGACTTATTTTGGTAGGTTTGGCCGGGTAGGAGTATATAGATTGTTTGCTTGCTTGGTGCCATCCGGCTATGAGAATTAGTGTGCTCTTGCTTGCTACTTGTATATCTATTTATGTGCTATAAACTAGCTACTAGACAGCAGGCCATCGCGTCTACAGGCGCCTCCCGCCTTATCCAATGCGAAGAATGATTCAATTCTTACTAGCTTCTTGATTGATTATCTCTTGCTATACAGATTTGCTAGTTATGTATCTATATTCAGTTGTTTCCAATTGTATTATTTCGAGTTGCTTTGCATACTCGATGCCCAGTGATCTTGACGCCACAATGGTTATTTGCATTACCTGCGGTACTCATAGACCGGGCGATCCCTCGTGATTCCGGCCGACTAATTGAGTCATCATCTCCTCTATCATTCGAATTTCGATTTCCATAGGTGTAGCTCTTTCCTTTTTATGTACATATGGGTAGGTTGGGGCCTGTCCGTCATTTCTATTATTTACTCATAGAGGCTTTGCGGTGTATATACTACTCTCCTTGTGAGTCGGTTAGGCAGTCGTGTGAGGCCGTGCAGTTGTATAGTTGTTTAGTATTTAACGTTTTATGTTGACGCGTGGGGCAGTAGCTTGTCGATAGTGGTGACCTTGCGGTCGCATTAGCTTTCGATATTTCCTTTGTTGAGTCTCGAGATGACTGGAACGGCATGGTGGCCCTTGTGGACCCGCACTTAGGTTCTGGTTATGAGTATGTTTCTGGTTAGTGTTTTACGAGGTTTTAGGTGGCTATAGGCCCCCGAGATGGCCGAGGGTTTTGTGTTTAAGCCGTTATATAGCCTTGTTTCCGGGGAACCGAGATAGAGCTAGCCGGGCACGAGGCGTGCCTAGGCCCGCGGTTGTAGTCCCGGAGTCTTTCTAGGGCACCGGGTGCGATCCTTGGGGGCGGGCGTGACAAACTTGAGTATCGGGCGGTGTCCCGAGGAGTGCGCAAGCCGGTGCTAAGTAGAGTCTTGTCTATGGATGTGGTGTGCACCACATACTATAGGCGGGAGGATGCAAGAGCATGATAGGATGGTTACTCTTCTTTCTCAGTCAGGTGTGCTATAGAGCGGTACGAGTATAGGGTTAGTCCTAAAACTTATCGTATTCTTTGTCTGAGATAAGAATGGCGGTCGGCGACACCACACCGCAGAGCGAAGACTAGACACAACAGCGGGAAAGGCACTAGCCGGGATGCCTCGAGATTCGACGAGTCGGCCGTCTAAGGGCGACATAGAGGCTTCATCACGGCCATCTCAACGAGTCCCCCTCACATCGGGCGTTTGGGCACTACACCGCCCCCATTAGCTCCTATCTTTTGTCGCCCTCGGATCAGGAGGTTCCGTAGCATATAGTTATGTTGGCACGAGATGATGGCCACAAGGCGCCGGTCAGCGCCACTGCGGCCCGAGTCTTCGGAGTGGGTCAGGCGGTTCCGAGGTCATGGAATTTTCGGCCTTGGGTCCCCCTTTGATTTACGAGGTGAGATCAGTGAAGGACCCTCGGGACTTTCCAGATCGAATCTGAGAGGATATTGATTATGCATATGACCCCTTGAGTACATTAGTTTAGTGATGTTTCGGTTCTGGATATAGCTATATTGTGGTACGAGAGTTGGGGAAAGGTCGAGGAGAGATGTTACCCCTCGACTGGACCAGCTTCTCGGAGGCCTTCCTAGACCATTATTTGCCACGAGGGAATCGGGCTGGCCCCCGAGATGGATCGGTTTACGCATCCTAGACGGGCGAGGCGTACGCGAGTATGCACTACAGTTTGACTCCTTAGCCCGTTATGCTCTAGCATTTGTTGATACTATGCCGGCGAGTTCCACCCAATTTATTATAGGTGGTCTGAATCAAAAATATCTTTTGAAGCATATGGCGGCGACGTTACGAGAGAGGATATGGATATCTGAGTAGGCCTTTGCCTCGAACCATTGAGGGTCTTAGACCGGTGGCAACAGAGTAGTAGAAAGACCGATCGAGCAGTGTGCAGACGAGATCGGGCAGATGCAAGGGAAGTTGAGGACCCGGAGCCCACGACTATCAAGCGAGGCCCCCTGAGCCCCCACCTCAACCCGCAGCGTGGAAGGTAGGTATGCTGGTAGAGGGCAGTCAGACGGTGGTAGTTCGAGCAGGTAGATTCCCCGCAGTAGAGAAGGGGAGGAAGCGGCGGAAGCGGTGCACCCACCCTACCCTAATTGCAATCGACCACACCCGGGGCTTGTAAATATGAGCTCCTCTAGGTGTTATATTTGCGGGGCGAGAGAGCACCGGATGAAGATTGTCCGACCAAACTTGGGGTGAGACGGTCAGGGACTGGGGATTACGCGAGGCCGCGACTCCAACAGCGCATGACGACGTGGGCGCCGGAAGCTGCGATAAGCGAAGGCGAGGTAGATCGGGAACCTCCCGGTTCGGGTACGGGCTCAAGCCGTACTTATGCACTACTGAGGAGGCATGACTCGAGGCATCTCAGATGTAGTAACAGGTACGATGACTATCTGTTCATGCCTTCGTAGCCAGTTGATCCGGGATCCACTACGCTCATATATTACCCCATTTGTGGCACGAAAGTTCGATATTGAACCAGGTATTCTGACGGCCCTTTTCGGTATCACGCCCAGTCGGTGACTCGATTGTAGCTAGCAGAACTTACCGAGGGTGTACAGTAGAGGTTGCTGACCTTCAGACTACAGTAGATCTGGTGATTAGAAATGATAGAATTCGATGCCATAATGGGTATGGATTGGCTAGTCTTGGAGTGCTATGCCAATGTAGAATGTTGGACCAGGTGGTCGATTCCACTTTCCGGGAGGCGGTGCGGGAGTGGAAGGGGAAGCAACTCTACACCAAAGGTAGGTTTATTTCCTATCTTCGAGCGAGGAAATTGATAACTAAGGGATGTATTTACCACCTAGTCGAGTTAAGGATGTCAGAAGCGAGAATCTACGACACTCCCGATCTGTTAGGTGGTGGTTCCTGATGTGTTTCCAGAATGAGTTACAGTATTCCCCCGAAGGAAATAGATTTTGCTATTGATCTGTTACCGGGCACTCGGCCTATATCAATTCCTCCCTATCGTATGGCTCTGCGAACTCGAGAGAATTAAAGGAAGCATTTGAAAGATTTGTTAGACAAGGTTTCATCGAGCGAGTTCTTCACCATGGGGTGCGCCGGTTCTATTTGTGAGAGAAGGATGACTCACTCCGTATGTGCATAGATTATCGGCAGTTGGATAAAGCTACGATGAGAGAGAACAAGTACCCGCTTCCCAGGATAGATGATTTATTTGATCGATTCTGAGGAACGGATACTTTTTAAGATTGACTTGCGGTGGATATCACCGAGTTTGAGTACATTGAAAGAGATATTCCTAAAATGGCGTTTCGGACCCGATATGGACACTTTGAATTTCTAGTCATGTCCTTTGGGTTAACGGCTTGCTAGCAATATTCATGGACACGATGAACGGTATTTTCGGACCATACACAGACACATTCGTAATAGTATTTGTGTGTGCAATTGTATTCTCGCTCACGCGAATCACACGGACTCTTTGCGGACGGTGCTCCCGAGATCCTCAGGGATCACTAGTTATATGCTAAATTTTCCAAGTTGATCCAAAGCCTTTCATTAGCCTTCTTAGGGCACATTGTGTGGATCTTTGGTATCTGGAGTTGGCCACAGAAAATAGAAGCGATCAAATCCACAGCTGGAAACACCCTCCAACTAAAGTTCGTAGCTTTCTGGGATTAGCGAGGGTATTACGGGAGGTTTGTTGAAGGTTCTTGACTATTGCGGCACCTCGGCCAAACTGACACGAAAGCGGCAAAGTTTCGGTGGACGAGGCATGCAGCGAGTTTCCAGGGAAGCGAAAGAGCAGTTAACCTCCTTGATGTTAGCATTGCGAAGGTACGAGAAGGTTGTCCGGTATATTCATGACACTTTATCGGACGTCGGGTTGGGTTGTGATACGGCATGGTAAAGGCGGTGCATATGCTTCCGGGCAGTGAGGAAACACGAGAAAAACTGCCCTACCCACGACCTGGAGTTAGCCACCGCAGTGATCACGCCTTGAAAATGTGGAGACACTATCGTATGGTGTCCATGTGAATATTTTCACAGATCACAGAGCTTACAGTATATCTTCACTCGGAGGGAGTTGAATGCGCGACAACGTCGCTGTGGTTGGGAGGCCTTTCAAAAGATTACGACGTGGATATTCTGTACCACCGGGAAGGCCAATGTTGTAGCCGGAATGCTCTCAGTCTTAAGTCCATGGGAGTTGGCGTATTTGCGGCCCAAGCGTGGCGGTGGTCGAGGAGATACATCCGTTAGCTAGTTTGGCCAGTTCGTATGCTTGAGAAGCAGAGGACTTATGAGTATTGGTGAGAACACCGCCGTGTCATCCTTAGTTATGAAGTAAAGGAGCGGCAATATGAAGACCACGACACGATCCGGCAAAGATTACATTCCGCGGGGAAGCGCCGATTTCAGTATGAGAGGGTCAGTGCTTTGCGTTGTAAGGAGCCGTCTATGTGTTCCAATGTTTCAAGCCTCCGCCAGCAGATTATGAACGAGTACATTGCGCCCGCTATTCCCTCCACCCCATTACGCGACAAAGATGTATCATGATATCAAAGAAAACTCTTTTGGTGGCCAGGTATGAAAAGAGAAATTGCTGAATTTGTAGTCCGGTGTCCTAGCGCCCAGCGGTGAAACGGGTTTATCGAAACTAGGCGGTTTGACTCGGGACATGGTTGTGCCTCTCTGCGGAAATGGGAAGCGGTAAATATGGATTTTGTGGCATGATTACCCCGTACTAGACATAGACAAGACTTTATATGGGTGATAGTTGACAGATTGACAAATCGGCTCATTTCACTTTGTGAGAACTACTTTCTCGGCCGAAGATTATGTCGAGTTGTATATCGGAGAAATAGTAAGGTTGCATGGGTGCCGGTGTCCATTATTCGGACGAGGGCACGGTTTATGGCTAGATTTTGGCGATCGTTTTGGAAGTGCAGGTACGTAGATTAATTTGAGCCTTTGCATTCCACCCTCGGACGAGATGGACGGGCTGAACGCACCATTCGGACACTCGAAGATATGTTGCGGCGTGTGTGCTAGACTTTGGTGGTATTTGGGATGAGCATTTGCCTCCCCTGTCGAGTTTGCTTATAACAACGGCTATCCACTTGGCTATTTAGATGGCGCCTTCCCGAGACGTATACGGGTGAATGCAGATCGCCGGTTGGCTGGTTTGGAAATAGAATCAGCGTTGATTGGGCGTTTGTTCGGCGGTCGAGAGGAGAAAGTAAAGCTTATCGGAGATCGCCTATTATTGCATGAGTGCTTGAGAAATCATATGCGGATGTGAGTATGAGAACTTTTGAGTTCGGTGTGAATGACTGGGTGTTACACCCGTAGATTCCCGACATAGATGGCCGATTCGCGTGTTGGTTAGCATATTTGAATGCCATACATGCTAGAAAAGGCCGGGGAAAAAATAGGACAAGCGCCCCGAGTCGCGCGTCGCAGAGCAAAAATGTGACTTATAAAATCGCATTCCCGGGAATGCGACTTATGGAGATCTCGATTATTTAAGCTCCTCACGTGATGGCAATGTGTCACGGAGGTGGTGCCTCCGCGTTGGCTCCGTGACACGTTAGCTTTGGCCGAGGCCCAAGTATATAAAGCCCCCACTTCGATTTATGATATTGTTCATTCAATTAATTTCCAAAAAACGTAAGGAACTGAGAGAGACGAGGAAGATACGTATATATCCTTTTGATTACAATTTTGCCAACGAAGTCTAATCTCAAATTAACCTCGAGTGCGAGGTATTTAACGGCAGGGAGCATTCCTACGGAGTTTGTTTGCGCGAAATACGGCAGGCGAATCGATGAGCTACCGGACCAAGGTAAGTAGAATTGCTCCAAACTAGTGTCCTATGTGCTCCTAAGTTTGTGAAGTGAATACTTCTCCATACGGCTTTCTGAAAAAATTGCAAGTTTTCGACCGTCTTTCAATAAGCCAAAGTTTAGGCTATAGTATATCAGAAATTGACGTCGTCCTTCGGAGATAAAGGCGTATTGCTCTAATCAACGTGTTTATGAATGAGTTGGAGAAATAGCTGGAGTGACCGAGCCTCGTCCGACTGTCGAATAACTCGAGGTTAAGGTATGTGAAGTTGTTCTTTGGCAAGTTAGTAAGCTTTAGCTATATGAATCATAGTAAACGTGTTGAAATTCTCGGGAGTTGGCAGATATTTGAAGTGAGTAAGTCTAGTAGATTCTGGTTTGCGTTGCCGTATCATATTCAGTCCAGTTTGTACAGCATGCACCAGGCAGTTAGCATTGCCCAGTTCGGTATAGCCTATTGTATGATTAGCAAGCATGTTGTAGAATAAAAGATACGATTTTCAGAATAAAGTTAGTAAGTAAATCGAATGAACGGTGATGTGCCAACTCTGAACTAGCCATTCGAACGGTTTTATGGCTTGAGAATAGCCATCCAGACATATGATATCTTGGTTACAGGTTAGCCATTCGAGACGGTATCACGGCTCACGAATTGGCCAACGGTTAAAGAAGATTTTAGAATCGGTATAATCGGTAAAGAATCGGTTTAGTACGAATCGAGATCAGGAATAAAATCGGTTTCGGATAGTCTTTTCAGTTATACATGCTTGCTATTTATGTGGCTATTTGCTTGTTGAGACATGTTGTGAGTGAGGGCCCCTTATTGACGTCCTGCATACCTTTAGTAGGTTGTGTCGTGTCGCCCAGCCGAGGCGGGTGGGTTTACGTCACTCCATGGGTGGCATGCGTCCCAGTTTGGGCCCGAAGATGGGATGAAGCTTTCCCCATAGCAGTCTGATTATCATTACAGGTTGTCTCCTGATTTTATTCAGGTGGCCGAGGTGCGGCTCCGATTTGAGATAGCCCCGTTGTGAGTTTTGTGTCAGGGGATCAAACCCTATCACATTCTTGTCACGTACATTCGGTTGTCTCCTGACTTGTTCCGAGGTGGCGAGTGTAGCTCAGGTTTTGAATAGCCCCATTGAGTTTTGTGTCCAGGCAGGATCCGGACCCTATATATTCTTGTCTACACGGGGTCCTGCGGACCCCGGTGCACGATTATTTATCGGAGGCCGAGGCTGAGGCCGGAGCCCGAGTAGGTAGAGGAGCTCCGAAGTGAGCGAGATGAGTGGAGTGACTTATTTTTAGCGAGGTTTTGACCGGAGTAGGGGTATATAGATTGTTTGCTTGCTTGGTGCCATCAATCCGGCAGGGTTAGTGGCTGGGCTCTTGCTTGCTACTTGTATATCTATCTATGTGTTATATATTAGCTACTAGGCAATGAGTAGTCGCTCTTCTGAGAGTACACCTCATGTATCGGTATAGAAAGCATGATCAGTTCATCAGTTTATTCAGATTTAGTTACCTCTACCATAGATTTGCTAGTTATCTTTGTCTTATTTCGGTTCTTTTCGGTTATGTTATTTGATTTGCTTTGAATACTCGTGCAGGCGAATGCGCGCCTAGTGGTATTGCATTACTTCTGCGGTACTCATAGACAAGGAGGCGATCCTCGTGATTCCAGTCAATATTGAATTGTCAGCTCCTGTCATCCGTAGTCTGATTTTTCCAGAGGTGTAGTTCTTTTCCTTTTTGATGTACGGTATGGGTAGATTAAGACCTGTCCGTCAGTTCTATAATTACTCATAGAGGCTTGAGATTGTATATATTATCTCCACAGTAGTCGGTTGAGCCGGTCGTGTGAGGCCCCAGGTAGTTGTATAGGTTTTTAGTATCTCTGTTTTATGATTGGCCGTGTGAGGCCATTGTTGATAGTAGTGGTGACAGCCAGGTCCCGTAGCTTTTCGGTTGTTTACATGTTAAGTTAGGATGTTACAGTGGTGTTATTACGGTACGGGTGGCTATAGGCCCAGACGACCGGAGGTTGTATTTACAGCCGCTATATAGCCCTTTATTTCCAAGCCTGAGATAGAGGCAAAGCCCAGGCACCAGACGTGCCTTGGCCCAGCAGTTAGTAGTCCCGAGGATAAATCTAGGGCACGAGGTGCAGTCATACCCCCAAGGCGGGCGCGACCTTTAGGTATTTTTGAAAGTGTCTCACGATGAAAGGGAGTGATGGTCGGCAAGAAGGTAAGCTCGGCCCAAGGTTTGTCGGGCCATATCAAATTCGCAGAAGGATAGGCCAAGTGGCGTATGAGTTGAACTTGCCGCCAGAATTAGAATCTGTTCATCAGTTTTCATGTAGCATGCTAAGGAAATGCTTAGGAGACCCTTCAAGAGGTTAAGTTGGGATATCTAGATTTCTGAGAAGGGCGGCCTACGAAGAGGTTCTAGTAGCTAACCTAGACAGACAGATTACGCAGATTGAGAACTAAAGGATATTGCATGTCAAAGTATTGTGGCATAATAGGAACCGAGAGGAGATGAAGTGGGAGGCTGGGAAGATATGAAGCTAGATATCCTCACTTATTCCGGGCCTAGTCAAGCGCGGTATGTTCGTATTATTATTTATGCGTACCTTATAGTTGTATATGTATGAATGGAGAAAAATTGATGTTTAGCTATCAAATGAACTTTATAGTATTGTGTGGAGCACCTCTATTGGACTTTTCTGCGTTTCGGGCTTTTGGGATAGTCCATACTACGGGGAAACTTCTGTAGAAATTTTCCTAAAGTAGTAAGTTTAATAAGTTGAGAATTCCTCTAGATAGTAGTTTTCATTCGGACGAATGTTCTTAAGGGGAGAATGTTACACCCGTAAGATTCCCTGCATTTAGATGGCCTATTAAGCACATAATAAATATATTTGCAGCCATCTGTGCTAAAGGTGCCAGGGAAGTCGGGCACATTCAACACAATAGATTACGAAGCATAGGTGATCCACCGTTGGCAGCCTCCTGAATTCGAAGGCCTGATCGCTCCGTGATGGATAAGGCCTGCCGAGCCAAGTAATGCAAAAGCCATCAGTTATGTGTCTGTTTTCACTTATATAATTTCCGAAGAAAATGCACCAAAAGCGAGGGCGAAGAGGAGATATATTATCGTTTGGTCTGTTTTGCCAAACGTAGTCTAAACTCAGAGTAACCCTCAGGCTGGTATTTAGCAGCGAGGAGCATTCCTACGGATTTTGTTTACTTAAAAATACGGCCGACAAATTATCGACTACCGGACTATGGTAAGAATACGGTACTCCCGAACTAGTGTAATACATGTGCTCCTAGGCGTAGTGAATACTTCGTATACGGACTTACGAAAAATAGCAAGTTTTCGACCGTCTTTCGATAAAGCCTAAGTTTAGGCTATAATTATATCAGAAGTAGCGTCGTCCTTGAGAATAGAGTTGTATTTAGCACTGGTGGCGTGTATATGAATGCGATTGGAGAATTAGCTACAAATCTTGTAGAGCCTCGCCGTGAGTCGGATAACTCGAGGTTAAGGTATGTGAAGTAGTTTCTTCGGCAATTAGTAAGCCTTAGCTTTGTGAATCATAGTAAACTCCGTAGTTGAGTTCTCGGAGTTGAATGTTGAGTATTGAGTAAGTTTAGTAAATGCGGTTTGCGTTCTTAGAATCGTGTCGGTGATGAGAAAGGTAGAAAAGCATGCGCCAAAGGGTGATTATCATTCGATTTAGTATAGCCTATTGTATGATTAGCAAGCATGTTGGCGAATAAAAGATACAGATTTTCAAAATAAAGTTAGTAAAAAGTAAACCGGATAGGCAGACGGTATTGTAGCTCTGATTTAGCCATTCGGACAATTCTATAGCTACGAGACTTGCCATTGAACAGGCAGATAACCCAGCTCTGATTAGCCATTCGGAGCAGATAGTATCACGGCTACGAGATTAGCCAGCCTTGATTAAAGAAAGATTTGATCAGTATAATCGGTAAAGAGATAGGTATAATGCAGAAAGAGATCGAACGAGAAATCGGATTTTAGATAGTCTTTCGGTTATACATGTTGCTATTTATATGTATTATTTTTTGTTGAATTGATGTGGCGTAGGGGCCCCTTGTGAGCATCCTCGCCGCCTGGGTTGGTAATGTGTCGCCTTGTGGCGGGTGGGTTTACGTCACTCCGAGGTGGCATGCCGTCCCAGCTTGGATGAAGATGGGATGAAGCTTTCCCCATGGCAGTCGATCAACATTACAATTGTCTCACTGTTGACTTGTTCGGTGGCAATTTTAACCTCTATTCGGAAGCCTGTTGAGAGTTAGGGGAAGCCAGACCCTATCTGTTGCCGAGACACTATACGAAGTCCTCAGGACTCATACACGGTTACTTATATCGGAGGCCAAGGCCCGAGCCGGAGACCCAGGGGGCGGTAGAGGAGCTCAGTGACGGATGAGAATTGACTTATTTTTGTGGTTTTTGACACGGTAGGTATTAGATTGTTTGCTTGCTTGGTGCCATCCAACTTATGGGGGTTCGTATTGGCTCTTGCTTGCTACTTGTATATCTATTTATGTGTTATAAACTAGCTACTAGACGAGCGTCGCGTCTCTGGCAGGTACACCTCCGCCTTGCTCGATGCAGAAAAGCATGATTCGGTCTTACAGCTTCTTCGAATTGATTATCTCTTGCTATATAGATTTACTGAATTGTACTATCTATATTGATTGTTTCCAATTATGTATTATTTCAGTTGCTTTTATCTCGGTACAGTCTTGACACCACAATGAAGTGTGCATTACTTACTGTAGGTACTCATAGACGAGAGGCGATCCCTCGTGATTCCGGCCAGAACATTGAGTCATGAAGCTCTGTCATCTGAGTCTGATTTCTAGAAGGTGTAGCTCTTTTTCCTTTTGATGATGCAGTATGGGTAGGTCGGGGCCTGTCCCGATCATTTCTATTGTTACTCATAGAGGCTTGCGGATTGTATATACTATCTCCTGTGGTCAGTTAAGTCGGTCGTGTGAGGTCGTGCAGTTATTATAGTTGTTTAGTATTTTTGTTTTTATGTTGTCCGTGTGGGGCCGTAGCTTGTCAGTAGTGGTGACCTTGCCGGTCACGTAGCTTTTCCATTATTTCCTTTGTTGAGTCTCGGATGACTAGACAGCATGGTGGCATGTCGGCCATTATCGTCCTTGTTATGGTATGTTGCAGTTGTTGTTTTTACAGGTTCGGTGGCTATAGGCCCGGATGGCCGGAAAATTTGTGTTTACAACCTTATATATCACTTGTTTTCAGGAACCCGAGATAGAGCTAGCCGGGCACCCGGACATTGCCTAGGCCCACCCCGGTTAGTAGTCGAGGTCCTAATTGCACCGGGTGCCGGTCATACCCCCGGGCGGGCGTGACACGCATTGTCCTTCCTTCAGCTCAAATTTCCCGGTGATTTCCGGCAACGTTGCTGGCGTTCTCAAGTGCGTCCTAGCACTAATTTAACAATACTGGAGCCCTCTCCTAGTTGTTTCCTTGTGCTTGCTCGTTATTCTCCATGACTAACCTTCGAAAGGTTCTCTCAATTTGAAGGATCAAAAGAAGCCAAAAGTGATTTTTCACTTCTTGTATTTAGCATAAACTAAACACACAACACTGTAACTTCACAAACAAACAAACAAAAAAGCGTATAGTATAGAATATTAGAATAAAATCATAACCTACAAATGATTAATAAACCTTCAAGTCACGATAACCGCACCAAAAACTTGATGTCACCCAAATTGCATGTGGTTGTCAAGTAATTTAGGGCCAAATCGATTGTCAATCCTTAGAGACTTGTCAAATCAATCGTTATAAGTTTATTACTTTATTTTACTACTCTAACAAAATAGATAAAATGGAGAATTGTTTGAAGAATTAAACTAGTAAAACATGAAATGTAAAATTAACTAAGATTGTTGTCAATTTGTTTGCACTTCAAATGATGATGAAAATCTATGAAATTGGTACTGTATGAGTTGAGTTCTCAAGGCGTGATTACTCTAGATTGGTTCCTCCTAAGGTGGTAGTTACAAATTTCTATCCATTACTTGCCACTCTCAGGCATGCAAGAACTATCTCATGAATCCTAGATTCCTATATTCCTATGGTCGAACGAGAAACATGAAATGGCAGTTATGCCTACTTATATTTCAACTAAATAGGGTTGAAGGGTAGATCATCTCAGCAATAGCTTCTAACCTTTAACCAATGCGTCAAAGGATCTTCGAATTTTTCTTTTATATTTACTTTTAACCTTTTCGATTGCCTTTCCCATGTTCAACCAAAAGCCTTGTTTACTCATAGGATTGATTTAGGCTAGTAAATGGCAATTAAAACAGAAATATAAACAACATTTATGCAAGAATCAAAACTGAAATCAACAGTCTTTAAAACATCAAACATCATCTGTGGCCAAATCCTAGAATGGGCGCTTATCCCGCTCACAAACAAGTGGAAAAACAAAGATAACATCATCTTTCTCGATCAAATAAGAAAGAAAGAGAAACCTAAGTAGAACTTGTCTCTCCTCCAAAGTTGTGTTTACAACCTTCAAAATAATGAACGATATGATAATCAATATGTAGAAACTCCCTAGATGTTATATATATAGGTAGAGCCTTTAAATGACGCTTTTTCCCTCAAATATTTGTCTTAAAAATGCAAATCTCATCAAGAGAGGTTTGACGCGCCGCCCATGTTAGCACCAAAGTTAGTCCAAATTTCCCTATATAAATAGCTTCTAGGTGATTTGGCGTATTTATACGACCAAACTCCATATTTCAACCCTTCGGGCGTCTGGATAAGGAGAATATTGATGTATTCACGCATGTTTTGAGTTTATTATGGTTGTTTTTCTTTTTCGGATTAATAATTGTGTTGTGAGTTGCGGGTGGATAAGACGAGATGTGTTGGAGGAAGCCAGTTAAACTCCGAGGGAGTATGCAAATATTTGGAGGCGTAAACATTAAGTTGAAAGTTCACCACCGTGTCACGCTAGGATCCGATACGCATTGAACAACGTTTCACAACACATGGTGAAGGAAGAAAATTATGGAAAATTGGAAGGCGCAAAGCGATGAAGGTGTGGGGATGGCTCAGTGGCACCAAAGGCGATTCTCCGCGATAGCCTCGTGCCACATTAAAGAGTCGGGCCACTCACCCCAATTCCAGTGAAGCTCTGCGACATGTCCATGGCACTGAGCAATTTCACGCATTGAGCTCAGTGCCACGAGCTAGTTTATCTGAAATTTTCTCCTTTATAAATGAACTTAGGCTTTTATTTTGGGAGATCTGACATTTTGGTGAACGTGGACAAAGGCAGTTGAGCTGAAGAAAATTTTAGGGTTCTTTCTCTTCTCTTTTGCTTCTAAATTCAATTGTTGGTATGATTAAGACTTGTTTGAAGATGTTTAATCAACAAATGAGGGTAAGTTACCTCGTTACGAGTTGAGGCTAATTGCGGGATTGTAATTTCATATTGGATTATTGAATTCTCTTCTTTCATGAACGATTGTTCTTCTATTCTTGATTTTCATTGTTTTAATGTTTGGCCAGCATTAAGGTAAAATTAGAATCCTAATTTGATTCTGAGAGGAAAATTATTAGGGTAGACTTGGAATAAGGGAATATGTCCTTATCTTTCTTGTGAATTAAGTAAGATCGCGTGTAGGATAGAAATATACACGCAACGTCATATTCGATTATCAGGGAAACTTTTGATTCGCCCAAGGATGAGTTATTGCATCACAGAAATGTAGTGCAGGGCTCATAACACAGTGTGGCTAGAGGTTCAACTTGAGCCATATTCTAATATTTTCCGACCATCATCCTAAGAGAGAGGGTATTTGAGAGAATAATATAAATTATACATGCCTGCATGTCATGTCTTAATCTTAGATTGTTAGGTGCTATTTTTTAAATCACATTTTCCTTTTTTAATTAGTGTTACTTTAGATATTACTCTTTGGCAGCACCAATTACGTTGTATTCACATAATGCAAAAAGAAATTGTGACTACTAAAGCAAAAAAAAATTTACCTCACGAGCTACAATCCTTGTGGGTTCGATACTGGCTTGAAAGAGCCACTATATTACTTATTGCGACCATGTGCACTTGCATGCGTTGGGGCGTGAACAAGTTTTGGTGCGTTGCCGGGGACTAGTGAAGGTGGTGGATTCCATTTTTGGAGGTGGAAATACGGTTTCATTACAAGAGGGATCTTTGTAGAAAGGAAGTTACAGACATTTACAGGGAAATTCTGGAGCCAACAACAGCATCCACCAGTTGGACAGGCAGAGTTGGTGCCTGAAGTGATGGCAGCAAGACCAGTATGCGAGGTTGCAATCCCGTGCAAATAATGTGACATCTAGCCACGCGGGCCAAAGCCGGGAGGTAGATTTGGTGAAACGAACATGGTCTCGGTTACTACATACCAGCGTACAATTCACAGGTCTTCCTCATGAAGATCACAGCAACATCTACAAAAGGAAATTTTTCTGAAGGAGATCAGTGACACGTACATACCCACGGGGTATCATCCAGATTATGTGAGGCTTACATTGTTCCTATTCTCATTCTTTGAGGGAAGCGAAGAGGTGGTTAAAAGGTTGAACCGCCTAATTTTGTTACCACATGGGGTGATCTGACAAAGAAATTCTTAATTAGGTTCTTTCCCTTAGGGAAGATAGCCAGGCTTAGAAGTCAGATTCTAAGTTTCAGAGAGATGTGAGTGAGAACTTTGTACCAAACTGGGAGAGGTTCAAGTCGTGTTGAGAGATTGTCCCCTGCATCATCGGTCAAATGATGTGTTGGTGCATACTTTTATAGAAGACTTGGAACCTCATACCAAAATCCTATTAGATTCTGCAGCTAGGGGGAAAGCGTTGGAAAAGACATATGAAGAGATGTATACACTATTGAACCGTATTTCACAAGGTAATCGAATGGAATGCGTGACACAACCCGAGGTAGATGGACTCACGGCTATTGCTGCACGGATAGCTGCATTAAAGAATTAGATCAACACTCATTTTAGTAGCATGAGCTTGGAATGATCACAAGCTCCGACCAATGCAGTCACCAGCAAGTATGGTGTGAAGTTTGTGGTAGCGGTGTCATCTATGGTGATGTATGTAGTGCTAATCCGGACTCAATTTATTTTTTGGGAATGCGCAAAGAGGAAACGATTATTGATATGGCAACAATTACAACTCCAATTGGAGTAATCATCCGAATTATTCCTGGAAATTTAGTAATAGTCATCAGGGCAAAGTCCAAACCAGGGTCTATATAGGAACCAAGGGCTCATCGAAATTTCGGCCTCTCGATTCGGAGAATAGTGCACCTACTCGGTCCATGAACATTGAGGACATGTTGAAGACAATTATAACCTAGCAAGCTCGGATGCAAGATGACCAAATAAAATTGACAGCTAACATGAAAAACAAATAGTTGGCCACAAAGGCTTTGGAGATTCAGTTGGGATAGTTAGCTGGAGCCCGCGAATACTAGGCATGCGGAGGGTTTCCAAGTAATCTGAGACACAAATACCCAGCAGGTGAATGTTGTCACCATTAGAAGTGTAAAACAAGGCGAAGGAGTTGGGACCAAAGCCACCATAGCAAGCTGAAACAACAGAGCAAGCTGAAGAGAATGATAACGTGATAGGGAGTGGAAAGGCAACAAATAATGAAAGACCACCACCGCCCCCATTCCCATAGAGATTGCGGAAGTATAAGGAAGAAGCATGTTTCAAGAAATTTATGGAAGTATTGGAAACGGTACACATTAATCTTCCTTTGGTAGATGTTTTGCAAGGAATTCCTAAGTATGCAAAGTACATAAATGATATCGTGGAAAACAGAGCAGGCGACGGAATATGCCATAGTTGCACTTCTTGAGGAGTGCCTCTGAGATCTGAGAATAGATTGCCTACAAAGCTCAAAGATCGAGGAAGTTTTATTATCCGGATCACTATTGGGAGTCCATTTGAGCTCGTGGATTGTATGATCTGGAGCAGTATTAACTTGATGCCTACCTCTGTATTCAAAAAGTTGGGGTTGGGTAGTCCCACACCCCTTTACGGTAATCTTGAAGCTAGCCGATCGTTCATTGGCAAGGCTAGATGGGTGTGGAGGATGTGCTGAGTGCAGAGTGGGCTCCCTTATTCTTGAGTGGATTTCATAATTCTTGATTTTGAGCTAGACTCGGAAGCCCATTTATTTTGGGACGTCCTTTTTGGCAATGGGACTCCTAATCGATGTAGCTCTTTGGGTGACTAACCATGAGCCATGATAAGGTGGAAGTATTTGATGTCTACAAATCCATGAAGCTACGAAGCTATTTATGAAGTGTTGTCAGCCATCACTATTGGACCAGGAGTCCGCACTTCAGCTTATTGGCCTAAAGGATCCGTTGGAAAGAGCATTGGTAGGACATGGTTGATCGGGGGATGGTGCAACATATGAAATGGTTCAAGCTCTTAATGAGGCTAAAATGTTCTTAGAAAGCAAGAGTTTGAGCCCTTGCGGTGGTCCTTAGAACCACCACCAAAGCCATCAACAGAGGAGGCACCCAAATTAGAGCTAAAAGTGTTGCCTCCCACACTGCGGTATTATATATTTTTGGGAGAAGATGACACATTGCAGTCATTATTTCAGCGGGAACTAACGAGACTCACGGGTTCAAGCGTTAGTGAGTGCGAGAAGGCAAAAAAAAAAAAGAGCTATAGGATGGCGAGATGTAAGACATCCGTGGAATAGATCCAGCTTTCTGCATACACAAGATATTGATGGAGGAAGGATCTAAGATATTATACAACATCAAAGGAGGAGTTTGAACCGGTGATGAAAGATGTAGTTAGGAAGAAGGTGATTAAGTGGCTAGATGAAGGAGCGGTATATCCGATCTCGGACGATGATGGGCCGATTCAATATCTCCAAGAAAGGGGGCATGACAGTTGTCACTAATGAGAAGAACAGGTTGATTCCCACTCGAACAGTCCCCGAGTTGGAGGATTTGCATGGAGTATAGAACTAAATGAGGGCCACTCGTAAGGATCACTATCCCATACCATTTATCGACCAAATGTTGGACATACTTACCGGACAGGAGTATTATTGCTTTCTAGACGGCTATTCTGGCTATAATCAAATAGCTATATCCTGAAGATCGAGGAAGACCACATTTACATTTGTCCCTATGGGACATGCGCCTTTAGCGTATGCCGCTTTGGGTTATGCAATGCACCGGCCACTAGACGTGCATGATGGCAATATTTCATGATATGGTGGAAGACTATGTTGAGGTATTTATGGATGATTTCTCTATTTTCGGTAACTCGTTTCTTGTATGTTTGCGAGAATTTGGACGGGGTCTTGGCGGGTGTGAAGACTCCAGGCACGGTGCTCAATTGGGAGAAGTGTCACTTTTTAGTTAAGGAGGGCATTGTTCTTGGCCACAAGGTATCTCACAGAGGTTTGGAGGTTGATCAGCATAAAGGTTGAGGTGATTGAGAAGCTACCACCGGTATCGGTTAGGGGTGTCTGCGGTTTCTTGGGACATCTTTGGGTTTTATAGGCAGTTCATTTGGACTCTCAAAGATCTCTAGACCAATGTGCCGACTGTTAGAAAAATATGTGAATTTTGAGTTTAGCCTGAGAATGTGTTAAAGCATTTGAGGAGGTGAAGAAGAAGATGGTGGAAGCTCCCATTCGCATTGCTCATTTGGGAACGCCTTCGAGCTGATGTACGTGCCAATGATGTTTTGTGGGTGCAGTATTGGGACAGAAGAGGGAAAATATTTTTCACTCCATCTACTATGCAAATAAAACGCAGATGCCGCGCGAGTGAACTATACGGTCACTTAGAAGAGATGCGGCACTTGTTATGCATTTGACAAGCTCAGGTCTATCTGGTTGGGACATAAGTGGTGGTACACACGGATCATGCTGCAATTCGGTACTTATTCAGCAAGAAAGATGCAAAGCCCAGGTTAATTAGGTGGATATTATTCTTTGAGAACGACTTGTCCGAGATAGGAAGGCAGTGAAAATCGGGTAGCGGATCACTTGTCGACTAGAGGACATGTCACATGTGAATGAGGTTGGGCGCATCCGAGAAGAGTTCCCTGATGAACAACCTCCTTGGCAGGTAGAAATGAGAACTTCCTTGATAGCGATTATAGTAAACCTAGTAAGTGGAGTGTACCCACGGAGGCAACCGCTCAACAAAGAAGAAAGCTGAAACATGAGTCGGTACTATATGTGGGATGAGCCATATTTATTCAGAAAAGGACCAGATCAAGTAATGAGACGGGGCATTCGAGTCGGATAGTTGAATGTTGAAAGTTTGTCATTGCATCACCTATGGGTTTGTTATCATGGAGGAGAGCCTATCGCTCATAAAGTGCTCAGTCCGATTTCTTTTGGACAACATTCAAGGATGCAGCAGCGTATGCCAAGTCTTGTGATCAATGCGGAGAATGGGGACAATTAGCAGGGAAACATGAGATGCCATTGCATAACATCTTGGAAGTTGGTATTCGACGTGTGGGGGATGGATTTTATGGACCCTTCCCACCATCGTTTGGTAATCATATATTAAGAGTAGCGATTACATTACGTGTCTAAATAGGTTGAGGCATGACTTTCCCACTAATGATACCAAGGTAGTGGCCAAGTTTGTAAAGAAGCCCAGAGATTTTTACTAGATTTGGAACCCCACAAGCAATTATACAGTGATGAGTTCACACTTTGTTAATTCTTGGTTGTAATTTGTTGGATAAATATGGAGTGCGGCATAAAGTGGCTACAACAGAATATACCCCAAACTACCGGGCAGGTAGAAGTGTCAAACGGGAAGTTAGCGTTACGCGAGCCATGAATGCTCAACGAAAGGATTGGGCAAGCAGCTTAGATGATGCTTTGTGGGCATATAGAACTGCTTATAAGACGCCAGTAGGACTTCTGTATCAGTTATTGTAATTTACGTGAAACATGTCATCTACCTGTGGAGCTTGAACATCAGGCCTATTGAAATTTTTGTGCGGAAGTTGAACATGGATCTTTATGTTATTTGAAAAAAGCTGGTTTGTTGCAATTGTGTGAGTTGGATGAGTTTCGATGGCATGCACATGAGAGTGCTAAATTGTACAAGGAAAAAACGAAGAGGTGGCATGACAAGCATATAGTGCATCGAATATTTGAGCACGGCCGGATGGTGTTGCTATTAACTCGGGTTGAAGTTATTCACAGGAAAATTGAGATCTAAGTGAGATGCGGGCCATTTGAAAGTGATGAGAAGACACGGGGCGGTTGAATTGTGGCAAGAAGATAAAAGTGCCACATTCTTAGTAAATGGTTAGAGGTGTAAGCACTGCTTTGGGGTGACGGCGTGAATCGAGGAATACGTCTATCACCTTGGCGATGAATGAATGTGAGGTGTGCGTGCGCGATGGTAAACCGGAGTCTTACGAGGCAACCCCGTGAATGTAATGTAATAGTTAGGAATTACTTCAAAAAAAAAAGAAAAAAAATGGTTCAAAGTCATGCCATGACTAAAACTACGGCGTAAAGTGGAGGCAACCCATTTATTTTCTAATTAATTGGTGTTTGGATGATTTTCCAAGATGTACGGAGCTTTCAAACAAAATTTAAGGAGTGTGAGCCAAGGTAAGGTTTGTAAAATAAGGACCAAGAGACGAGAGGGCACGTGCGTGGCCAGTGGCCTTTTGGGCTCCGCGATGGCCTCGTGCCACGGTGAGGTGATGGAATGCTCTTACAATTGGGCTGCGCGTGGCTCCATGGCACGGGTTGGAGCTCCGCGATGGCCTCCGTGCCCAGAGATTGAGGTGATATGGGCGACGAGGTTTGCCAAAAAGCTGGTTCGGCCCAGCCAAAATCCTACCCTTTTAACTGAAAAATCTGCACACCTTCCTCATTTTTTTCATTTGCTCCACGACACAACCCCCATTCCCCCTTCCCCCTTGAGCGTGCCACGCTGGATCATCAACAGTCCATCCCATCTTCTTCACAACTAAGAGTACTTGAGGGAACAATGTCGGCTCGGCGGATAAGGAGAAGGTGTCTCGGACACAGCACGAGGCGAGAAAAAAGGTACGAATGGGCTCAGCGACCAGCGGCCCCACCAATTCCAGGGGCCAGCGAAGGCAGTTCAGTGTATTAGATGGGTGGTGGATGAAGGTAAAAGAGTGGTATGGAAAGCATAAGAAGTATTTGCACAGGATACACGCAGGTATGGACTTCATTTTCAATGATCCCAGGAGTGTAATTTACACATGGTGCGGGAATTCGACGTGAATTGGGACCCTACTCTACGCAGCCACACAATCAAGATCCGGGGGCAAGTGGTTCCCTTCAGGCACATCACTTAAATGCCATCTTGGGGACACACGACACGAGACCCGTCCTCTCGCCCGGCTAGACATCACCTACCATATCTTTGATATCAGACACACATTATACGAGAAAAAAATCAACAGCCAGGTGGATGCATCACAAGGAGAAAGGGTACCACCAAACATTGCCATATTCACAGATGAACAGGGAGCCCAGAGTGTGGTTGAAGATTGTTTGAACTTGCCTCATTCTGAGGTGCATATGAGCGATGTCACCCGCGACAGGTTATGTCTGGTATACGCCTTGATGAAAGGCGTGGAGATTAATGTTGGGCTGATGATCGTATCAGCCCATGAAAGGCAAGGATGCATCAGGGCATAGGTATGGGTTTGTGGGTCTACTCACCACCTATCTCTAAGCATGACATTAAAGAGGCTCTAGACTACGAATGGGAGGTTATTTTGCCGCTCTTTTGGCGTGACTAAGACTAAGGCACCAGACACCACATATGGTCATGTGCTCATGTTAGCAAAGCGACACGCTCCCGAGATGAATTGCTATGCAGCCAGGATGTTTGGACTGCAAATGCTACAGTTACGTATAGGTGGACGGCCCACAACGGAGGATGAGCTATTGGTAGGTGGACATGGACTACCCCATGAATGAGCACGCTCGAGCCATGTGCAGGATTGGCCCAGCATTTGTATAGCCAGTGGACGATGATGTACCCACCGATGAGGAGAGACGCCGAGATGACGCTCGAACGAGTCGGATGAAGATGAGGAGATGACTCGGACCTCGGTAGCCCGAGGCACATGCACAAATGAAGGAAATTGAACCAATTAATTGATCATGAAGTTTTTACCACCCTAACTCTGTTCTTCCATTGATTTTTGCAAACACTGAGGACAGTGTTCACTTTAAGTATTAGGGTGGATATGTTATCTTATGTTTGTTTGTTTTTGTGCATTTCTATATTGTGGCATGTATAAGGCGGTTGGTAATAGTATGTTTGTTTGGCTTTATTATTGGTTACATGTTGTGGCATGTATAAGCTGGTTTTGTAATGGCTAGTAAGCTCTGTCCTAGGGCGCTTTATTGTGTGAATATTTTTCATGTTTTCGGTTTTTCTCAGTTTTTGTTTTCGATGCTTTTCCCGAGATAGTCCCTTTGGTAAGTCATAGGTGATCATTTCCCTATGATGGATGGATGATGACCGTCTTAAAGGAATTTAGTAGATAGGAAATAGAAAATAAACATCATTATTGGGCTAAGCATTTCACTTGGTTAGATGCTAGACTTCATGGAACATACATTTGGATAAGCAAATGACAAACTCTAAGCGGATCACATAGGTAGTGATGTTTAACTCTAAATTGCAAATTTTAGGCTTGGTGTGCTTGTCACTCAATATGGATACAATCATGAAAGGAGTCTAAGCTAACCAAAAGTGACCCTCTATACCATGTGTGTGAAAACTAGTTGTATTTACGTGCATTTAACGTCTAAAATTTGCCTTGTGTACAAAAAGCCGGAAATGGCATTAAGCTTAGAGGATATGATTAAGGCACTTCTTTGTGAATCAAGATAGTTGACCCATCTCATTGATGTCCACGACCTTAATGATTTCCCCTAGTGAGCCCGTTTGAGCTTTTGAGCCTAATTTATTGGAACAACCTCACTAAGACACCTTACCCCATTGTTCAAATGGCCTCAATGTCGTTTTGATCCAAATAGATCCCATTGCACTTTACAAAGGCAATATGTTAAAGGAGGAAGTGGAAAACGGGAAAGAAGGAATGTGGGTGCCTCATTTGTAATCATACGTTGTATATATACATGTTCTTTACAAAAAATATACATATATATATATGTGTGTGTATATATATATATATATATATATATATAAAGAACTTATATGATCTATATATTTAGACACATATGTATATATAGTATGTTTATTTATTTGTGAAGTTCTATGGTATGGCATGTATCGCGGTTTGTAATAGCTAGTAAGCTGTTGTCCTAGGGCGCTTTGTTGTGCTTGTGAATTTTTTTCATGTTTTGAGTTTCTCGATTTTTGTTTTCGGTGATTTTCCCGAGGATAGTCCGTTTGAACTGAAGTCATAGGTAGAGATTGTTCCCTATGATTGATGGATGACGACCGTCTTAAAACAATTTAGTCACATTAGGAAATAGACAATAAACCCCATCATTATTGGGCTAAAGCATTTCACTTGGTTAGATGCTAGACTTCATGGAACATACATTTGGATAAGCAAATGGTTAACTCTAAGCGGATCACATCGGTAGTGTTTTAACTCCTAAATTGCCAAATTCTAGGCTTAGTTGTGCTTGTCACTCAATATGGATGCAATCATGAAAGGAGTCTAAGCTAACCAAAAGTGACCCTACGTACCATGTGTGAGTGAGAACTAGTTGTATTCGTGGAAACTAATGTCCGAAAATTTGCCTTGTGTGTACAAAAATTTGAAATGGCATTAAGCTTGAGGTTATGATTAAGGCACTTCTTTGTGAACCAAGATAGTTGACCCATCTCATTCGGTGTCACGACCTTAATGATTTCCCTAGTGAGCCTCATTTGAGCTTTTGGGCTAATTTTATTGGAACAACCTCACTAAGAAGCCTTACCCCATTTGTTCAAATGGCCTCAATGTCGTTTTGATCCAAATAGATCTCATTGCACTTTATAAAGGCAATATGTTAAAGGAGTAAGTGAAAAAGGGGAAAGAAGGAGTGTGGGTGCCTCATTTGTAATCATAAGTTGTATATATACATGTTCTTCTAAATATATATATATATATATATATATATATATATATATATATATAATTATATGATGTATATATTTAGACACATGTGTATATATAGTCTATTGATGAGTTCAGCCAAGGTGCAAAAAATCTGTACATCTAGGAAGACACCTTGATAGGAGTTAAAGTGAAAGGCGAAAAAAGTAAGTTGCTAAAAAGAAACATGTGTAATTGTCTTAAGTGCGAAGGATAAGAGTCACTACAACCCAAATAATCCTACCCGTCCCTTAGCCGACATTACAACCTAGAAAAAGCCCTTTTGATCGTATAAGTGATGTTATGGTCGGTTGAGTAGTACCCTAAAGGAAAATTCATGATGCTTTAGATTTTCTTGGAATAATCTTTGGAGTGTGAGCGATTCGGTAATATAATGTGCTTAAGTATGATTATCTTGGTTTCATGGAAATAGAATCGTTGTACATCGGTGAGGCATAATGGTGGACTTTTGGTTAAGCTAATACTTTTTCTATTATGATTTAGACATGTTGGCCAGATTTTGATCGAAAAGTTATTCATTAGGGATTGTGTGATTACGCTCATGAAAATGGGGAGTGAATACCATGCTTGATGATAAATGGTACTCCATGATTAAAGTGTTTAGCACAAATAGATTGGTAATTTGGTCCTATAATGATGGTAAAGTAGTTGAAATCATGTCAATACTAAAAAGTTTGTCTGAGGACGGACAAGGGTATAAGTGTGGGAGTCTTCGATTTGGCGTATTTATACGACCAACTCTGTATTTTCAACCCTTGAGATGCAGATAAGAGAATATTGATGTATTCACGCATGTTTTGATTTATTAAGGTTGTTTTTCTTTTTGGATTAATAATTGTGTTGTGACTATTTGCAGGCAGATAAGACAGAGACGTCAGTTGGAGAAACACGTTAAACTCTAAGGGGGAGTAGGCAAATATTTGGAGGGTGTAAATTATGAGTTGAAAGTTCATCACCGTGTCACGCTAAGGATGGTCCGCATTGAATAACGTGCCATGGTACATGGGTGGAGGAAGAAACTTATGAAAAATTGGAAGGCGCAAACTGTGAAGGTGCGTGATGGCTCCGTGGCATGGAGAGTTGGGCTCCGTATGGCCTCTGTGCCATGTTGAAGGAAAATCCATCCTCGCCCCAATTCTCGTGGCTTCTGCGACAGCTCCGTGTCTAGAGCTATTTCACCGCGTTGAACTCCGTGCCACGAGCTAGTTTATCTCTGGGAAATTTTCCACTTGTATTAATAGAACACTTAGGCTTTTATTTGGAGATGCGACATTTTGGACAACGTGGACAAAAGGTAGTTGGTAGAAAAGAAAATTCTAGGAGTTCTTCCTCTTCTCTTTGCTTCTAAATTCAATTGTTGGTATGATTAAAACTTGTTTGGAGATGTTTAATCAACAAATGAGTGGCTAAATTACCTCATTCTGAGGTTGAGTCTAATTCGGGATTGTGTAATTTCATATTAGTTGTTTGAATTCTCTTCTTTCATGAGCAGTTACGCTATTCTTAATTTTCATTGTTTAATGTTTGGCCAGGATTAAGGTAAAAAATTAGAATCCTGATTTGATTCTGAGAGGAAAATTTTAGGGTAGACACAGGAATAGGGAATATGTCCTTATCTTCGCTATGAATTAGAGGTAAGATTCGCGTGCGAGATAGAAATATACACCTGCAACGTCATATTCTGTTATCAGAAACTATTTTGATGCCGGATGAGTTATTGCATTACAGACATGTGTAGTGCGAGACTCATAACACGGTAATTGGCTAGAGAGAGTTCAAAACACGAGCCATATTCTAATCTTTCCCAGACCATCAACCTAAGAGAGGTAGTTGAAGAATAATATAAATTATACATGTCTGCATGTCATGCCTTAACCTTAGATTGTTCGTGCTATTGTTTAAATCACATTTCTTGTTTTAATTGGTATTTACTTTAGATATTACTCTTTGACAACTTTTAATTCGGTGTGTTATTCACATACTTACATAAAGAAATTGTGACTACTAAAGTAAAAAAATTACCTCTGAGCTACAGTATGTGGGTTGGATACCTGGCTTGAAAAGAGCCACTATATTACTTGTATGACCACGTGCACTTGCGTGCGTTGGGGCATGAACACTTTCTACGACGGGGTGTAGCTTCTCCTTGAGACTTCTTGTAGCGAGTTCTATTGGTGAGTCCTCATCTTTCGAGGACCGAGTCTTCATTTCTAGTTATTGTCGTTTCTAGTTTTTAGACATTAGAGTTAGTTGGGGGTTTGTCCTAGCAACTCAGCAGTTTCTTTTAGAAGGCTTTCAGACAAAATATTTTAGTTTCAACTCGAGTCTCGAGTGTTTTAGAAATATTAGTGATTTATTAGATGTTCTTTATTTATTAGTATTTGGTTATTTGTTTGCAATCAGCTTCTTCTTAAGATTCTTTTTCAGTAGTTCAGTCATTATAGAAGTAGGCTATGCCATGAGTTTTCTTGGGGACACTTATGATCCTAGAAAATCCCAGTGCAGTGTCGGGGTGAGACTCGGGTCGTGAGAAACTTAATATCGAGCATCGGGGTTTAGAAATTGTCCTAGGATGTTTAAAAGTCATCAACTAGAGTTCTTTTCATAGGTGTGAGGCACAACACACTTATGAGGGGGAAGCTACGAGGTATTTTCAGGAAAAATTCCCTTTCTTCATTGTAACGCCCAAAAACCTAGACCGGACTAGGGAGTTGAAATAGAAAAACAGGATTTTCTACACCAAATCACAAAATAATTCATCTTGTGACCGTGAGGTATGCCGTGATCTTTAAGTGACTTTCGTGGTGAGGAGTTTGAACTTGGTATAAATTTGGAAATGGGGTGACCACGGGTGTTACCATGAGTAAGTGGTCGACACCATCGATCATGATATGATCCATGGTTAAGAATTGATTGAAGAATGGAGAATTGGGCAGTATTGGCGACGGGTGGGTAACCACGAGTCGTTGGGTACACCACGAGTCATGGTGTCCCTCATGGAGAACAACAAAGGGAAGTTGGTAGTGCATTTGTGATTGTGACCACGATTCGTGGTCACCAAACGCAAATCCGTTGAGTCACTAGTGGGGGACTGGCAGTCAGTTTTCCCTGCGAGTTTGTTAAGGGTTTTCCCATAATTTCCTAAACTCCTATACTCTAAACTACGTCATTTTGGGTTGTTTTAAGGGGATTTTGAGGGATTAAACGGTTTTTCCCTTATTTCCACATAGATTTTCAGAAAGATATCATAAGTTTCATCTCACGAACTCTCAAGCAAGGACTAGGGTTCCTCATCAGTTGCAGCAATTCAAGCTTCCTTCTCAGAGAATTTTTAGCTTGGTATGTGGCAATTCAACAAGGGAATAGTTCTTCCCTTGTGTCCCAGAAAATCTTGTCTTATCTATCGAGTTTTATACCTGATAAAAAATTTGAAGAAATTACATGTCAAACTTCATTTATTCATGTGGAATATTATTTATGTTAATTGTATATATTTTTCACCAGTTTGTACAGCCATATTTGTTGATTGTCCCTATAAAGTGAATTCTAGCCTAGAAGAACCCATGGCTTACATAATTGATTTATTTATCGAAATTGCTTTATTCTTTCAGTGTTGGGGGTTCCCATATTGTTGGTTGTATTGAACCCTCCGTCGGATGTATTGTCAGTTAGGTTTCAGTCGGAATATCTGAATAATCAGTGTTAGTCAAAAATGTCCAGCTGATCAATTTGACTATAGAGAGAATATCTCAAGGTGTTAGTAGTGCCACCAGGTTATCGATGTGGAGCTCAAATATCGAGGTTTTAGTGGTTCTTTAGATGGTCATGAAACTTTTAGATAAGCAGCACTGACCAGTCTTAAGAGCCTAGCTTCATATTACAGTTTGTTCATTAGACATTTACAACGCTTCCAGATAAGCAGCTCTTACAGGTCTAAAACGATTCTGATTTGGTTCGGTAAGAATTTTTGCAGGGTACTCTCAAGTCGTATCCCTGAGTCAATTGAAGTCTTGGAGGCCTGGTTTCAGGCTCTCAGCTTAGTAGACAGTCTAGGACTATCCGGTGAGTACGACTTGGCACCGAGCAGACCGGGGTTCCGGTGCACCCCGAGGTTTCCCGAGCTACGTTGCCGCAAGTTATATTTATTGGCCTCATGGCTTAGATCCTGTGATCACTCAGTTCATGCCTTTATACCTTCGCAAGTTATCTTGGATCTACCGATGGGGTGTATACATCAGACTTCAAGTCTAGCTCATGTGGTTATATGTCGGTTATAGACTCTCCCACTAGTCATATCAGTTGATGCGGTACTCCATATTAGTATCCTGATTTAGAGCATGTCTTTGACCACCATACGGGGTCATTTTGATCACCTCGAGTATATTAAAGTTATTCGGTTTCAGTATTTTTAGTTGGTCATTGCATGTCTTTTTAGTTCAGTTATTTTATTCCTTGTGTATGGTTTCTCCTTTCTCATTCAATGTACTGATGCATACTATGTTATATAATTTATGATACAGTACACGGGATCTGATCGCGCCTCGTTAGCAAATCACTTTCCAAAAAGATTCCAGTTTCACCATTGGTGAGTCCTCATTTTCTAGGACGAGGATATTTCATTCAATTCTATTTTTCTTTTTATTTAGACTTGAAGTTAGCTGGGGGCTTGTCCCGACAGCTCATCAATTGTAGTTGGCTTTGGACACAAACATGGTTTCATACTTTCATCTTTGTTCAGTTGATTTAAACTTTGTGATTCAGCTTTGTTTTCATAAATGTTTATATTATTGCTTTAAAGCTTCGCTATGTTTTTTCTTTAGAATGCCAATGTTATGATAGACCATGGGTTGACTTGGGGTTACATGAGATTCCAAGTACCATGTCCCATCGGGGAGTGTAGACTAGAGGCATGACAAACTTGGTATCGAGCACTAGGTTTAGAGTATCCTTGGATGTTTGAAAGTCACATCAGTAGAGAGTCCTTTTCATGGCTGTGTAGCGCGCCACACTTATGACGGGGGGCTACGAGATGTTATAGGAAAAACTCCTTTTTGTTCATACTCTTCATCGTGCGTTGAAATTCAATTCCGGCCTCGTTCTCCTAACTCATACTATTTCATTTCGTGTGAATCATGACTCTGCGACGTGGTAATGGAAAAGGTCAGGTAACGCCCACCGACCTGCCCCACCAACTCCAGCAGCCCCTCAAGACAATCCAATTTCCTCTGCATAGTTGAGGCAGCTATCCAACTGCTCGCTCAGAGACGATTTACCAATCGAGTAAGCAGCAAGTAGTTACGTCATCAACAATGGATCACTTAGCATTTGCCCGAGTTCGGGACTTCACTAGGATAGACCCTTCAGTTTTCCATGGATCTAAGGTGGGGAAGGACCCACAGGAGTTCGTGGATGAGATTATAAAGACCACTCGAATCATGGGTTTTAGTTCCTCGAGTGTCGACTTATTGCTACCGACTCAAAGGGTAGCCCGGATATGGTACAAACAATGGAAAGAGAGGAGACCGAGTGCGGGACCGATGGAATGGGAGGATTTCACTAAAGACTTCTAGACAGATTCATCCCTCGAGAGCTCAGGGAGGCAGAAAGTGGCAGAATTCATGAATCTAAAACAAGGAAATGAAACGATGGAAGAGTATGCACGGGTTCACACGGTTATCTATGCTTGTATGCTCTAGAGGAGGATAGTCGGGCTAGGGCTCACATGCGATGTTTGTGAATGGAGTTTCGAATTTGGTCCTTAAGGAGTGTAAGGACAACAATTCTTATCAAGGAAATCGATCTCTCTAACCTCATAGTTCATGCCCAGAAAATTGAGATAGGAAAATTAAAAGATTTGTAGTGGGAGAGAAAACGGGCAGAGCGGCCGGTCGGATTATGGCCATCGGAGATGCGGTGTGGTCTCCCACGGTAGCAACAGCAGAGAGGGCTCCAGCACCCACTTCAACTAGTGCCCCGACTTTCTAGTCCCGCAAGGATCGGAGGGGCGGAGGTGTCTCACAATCCCGAGCTACGAGCGCTAGTAGTCGCTACGCGGCTTTCCCTAAGTGTGGAAACCATACAAGGGAGTGTCTTCGGAGTTCAAGAGGTTTTGGTTGTGAACGGCTAGGTCATCGGCTCGGGGAATACCCGTCAGCAGGACAGGGGAAGATCACAATCCACTTTGTGATAGCCCAAGTAGGCCAAGTAGCTCAGCGGGCAGCACACCGGTACGGATGGCGGCGAGGCGCGGCCGTGTTTATGCTTTGTCCTCTCATTAGGATGGAGAGCTCACTGGCGTGGTCAGGTGTCTTACTCCTTTTTCATATAGACGTGTATGCCCTACTAGATCCAGGAGCCACACTTTCATTTCGTGACTACCTATGCTTGATCCCGGTTGATCAGTCCAGGGGGTCCTCTCAAAACCATTCTCGATCTCCACCCTAGTTGGTTAGTCGGTTAGGAGCCGACGGTGTATAGAAATTGCCCAATCTCAATCTTCAATAAGGTCATTCCTTGTCCATTATCTCAAACGAGGTACCCGGTTCACGTTTCACTTCTAGAAGTCCTTTAAAAAGGGACTTGGTACCCAGGTCAAGCTGAGCATAGCTTTTCACCCACGGATAGATGGACAAGCTGATTAAACTATTCAAACCCTAGAAGATATATTGAGTGTGTGCGTGATCGATTTAAAGGGTGGTTGGGATGATCACCTCCCGTCGGTTTGCAAAAATAACAACACACCCAGTATCCAAATGGCCCGTTTGAGGCATGTATGGTAAGGCTGTAAATCTCCTATCGAGTGGTTTGAGTTGGTGAAGCTACTTTAATCGGGCCGGACTCGGTCCATGAAGATATGTAGAAGGTGCAACTCATCCGACAAAGGTTGAAGACAACTCGGGAGCATCGAGGAAATCTTATGCTAATGCGAGGAGAAGAGAATTGGGGTTTGTAGTGGAAGACTAGGTTTATCACAAAATTTCTGCCCATAAAAGGAGTGACGAGATTTGGCAAGAAAGGAAACTCAATCCGAGATATGTGGGACCCTACAGAATTCTAAAAGCGAATTAGCAAGGTAGTCTATGAGTTGGAATTATCTTGAGTGGCATCTGTACCCAGTATTCCATGTGTCACTATTGAACAAGTATCGGTGATCCAACTTGATTGTGCCATTGGAGCGGTGTGGAGTGAAAGATAGTCTTACTTACGAAGGTCCCAGTTTAGATCCTTGTTGTCGAGTTCATGGGTAAGAAACAAGGAGTAGCTTCGGTCAAAGTCCTGCGGAGGAATCGGCGGGTTGGGGAGCTACGTGGAAAGTCGAAGGAGATTTGATGGATAAATACCCACACCTGTTTTCTACCGGCTTAATTTCAGTTTAAGGTATAAATTCTCTCCCTAGAACTCTATTCGGTTATATGTCCGGTTCATGTTCCTAGTTTCTTTCATGTCAATATTTGTATGTATGATTAGTGAATTTAGTTAAGCCATAGTTCGGTTCGGAGGTAGTCATCACATTGGTTTCGGCTTTCATGATCAATATTTGAGTATAATGATTGCAATTATCTATTTTTACGTGTGTTTTCAACATTCGAGGATGAATGCTCCCAAGAGAGATATTTTAATGCTGAAACCCTAAGACCCGGACCAAGTTGAAATGGAGTAAAATAGATTTTTTCTGCACCGGAGTCCTGAGAACAAGTCGTCCTGTGACCGTGGTGGAAACCGAGTCATTAAGTGACTCGTGGTGAGGATTTGAACTTGGTAGAAAAATTTGGAAATGGGTGAGGCACGAGTCGTGGCCAACACCATGAGTCGTGATGCAATCCCAGTGGTCACAAATTGATTGAAGGAGAATGGAGAATTGGAAAGTGTTGGCGACAGGTGGGTGACCATGAGTCTTTCGGTACACCATGAGTCATGGTGTCCCTCGTGGTGACCAACGAGGAAGTTGACAATGCATGACGGTTGTGACCACGAGTCATGGTCAGGCATGATCAGTAGGGAGTCCCTCGTGGAGGCCCAGTCGATTTTTCCACACGAGTTTATTAGGGGTTTCTCATAATTTCCTAAACTCCTAGACTCTAAACTACGCCGTTTTGGGTTATTTAGAGGGTATTTTTAAGTTAAATGATTTTTCCCTCATTTCCACTTAGATTTTAAAAAAAAGATCATAAGTTTCGCCTCAAGAACTCTCAAGCAAGGACTAGGGTTCCTCATTAATTAAATCAATTCAAGCTTCCTTCTCCAGAGAATTTTTAGCCAAGTATGTAGGAATTCAACAAGAGAATAGGTCCTTCCCTTGTGTCCCCCGAGAAAATCTTCTCTGTATATATCGGTTCTAGCCACTGAAAATTTAAATGTGAGAAGAAATTACATATCGAGACTTCGTTTAATTCATGTGGAATTTTATTTATGTTAATTGTAGATACTTTTTCCACCAGTTTGTGGCTATGTTGTTTCTTGTCCTGTAAAGTAATTTCTAGCCCTAGCTCTTGAATGCAGAAAAACTGAGCCTTACATAAAATAGTTACTTATAAAATGCATTTTAGTGGGTTATTATTGTTAGTTGTCATTAATTAGTAAATATATATCAGACAACGCGTTGAATGTTGAAATATAGTGTTAGTCAGAAATGTCCCAGCTGATAAGTTTGACCTACAAAAATTCTCCCGAGGTGTCGAGTAGTGCCACCCCAGTTATCGATGTTAGACTCGATGCTCCGAGGTTTTAGTGGTTGTTTAGGTGGTCATGAAACTTCGGATAGTAGCTCTAACCGGCCTTAGGAACTAGCTTCATATTACAGTTTGTTCTTTTGTAGACGGTTACAACGCTTTCAGATAAGCAGCTCTGACCAGTCTTAGAACCTGAATTCTGAGAGTCGGTGAGTAAGACTTTTAGGGTACTCTAAAGACGTATCCACCCAGTCGATTGAAGTCTTGGCGCGGTTTGAGTTATCGGCTTAGTGAATGATCTAAGACTATCAAGTGGGAAGTAGGACTTAGCATCGAACGGACCGGGGTTCCAGCGCACCTAGGTTACGAACTACATTGCCGTAAGTTATATTTATTGGCCTCATGTCGAATCTATGATCACTTAGTTCATGACTTTACACCACGACAAGGTATGCTAGGTCTACCAATGGGGTGTATACATCCCGGACTACGTCTAGCTCACATGGTTATATGTCGGTTATAGACTCTCCAATTAGTCAGTAATCCGATTCGATGCAAATTACTCTATAGTAGTATCTCAAATTTAGAGCATATCTTTGACCACGAGAGACGGAGTTCATTTGATCACCTCGGTATATACAATTATTCGGTTTAGTATTTTAGGTTGGTCATTTCATGTGTTTTCAGTTCATTTATTTATCCTTTTGTATGGTTTCTCTCACTTACTCGGTACATTGAAAGTACTAACACATGGCTTTTATGTTGTATCGTTTTATGATACGGCTGCGGGATCTCGATCGCGGCCTCGTTAGCAAATCACTTTCAAAGATTCCGGGTGCATCCGAGTCCTTATTTTCGAGGATGAGGATTGTTTCATTCAGTTCTATTTTATTTTATTTAGACTTAAATTGGTTGTCCCAGCAACTCATCGGTTGTAGTTGGCTTTCGAGACACGAGACATGGTTTCGGACTTTCGGCTTTGTTTCCCATTTATTTTTACTTTGTGATTCCAGCTTTGTTTTTCATAACTGTTTTATATTATTGCTTTAAAGCTTGCGCCATGTTTTCTTCAGAATGCCAATGTTATGATAGAACATTGGTTAACTTGTGCTACTTGAGCTCAAGTACCGTGTCCCGTCAGGTGTGGAGCTCGGGCGTGACAAACTTATTGTCGAGCACTAGGTTTATAGTATCCTTGAATGTCTAAGCCGCATTGAGTTGAGTCCTTTTCATTAGTTGTAGACGCGCCACACTTATGACGGGGAGGCTACGAGATGTTATAGGAAAAACTCCTTTTGTTCCATACTCTATCTTGCGTTGAAATTCAATTCCCAAATCGTTCTCCTAACTTCAAATTGCTCTGACTGTTTTACTGAATCATGCCTCCCGCGGCAGTGTTAATGGAAGAAGGGTCGGTAACACCCACACGACTTTGCCCCACTAGCTCCATCAGCCCCTCAAGACAATCCAGTGTCCTCTGGGTGTCGGGGCATCTATCTAACTCGCTTAGGCAGTTGCTAATAAGGTGAGCCGGCGGGTGGTTCCGATCAACAACAATGGGTCCATAACAGCTGCCCAAGTTCGGGACTTCCCTAGCATGAGCGTTACACCCGTAAATTCTTGATGGCTTATTCGCATGTGGGTTAAAGTTTTAAATTCCATACATGCTATAAAGGCCTGGGGAAAGGCAGGTGACGCCAGAATCGGCGCGTCGCAAGACAAATGCTTCTTATAAAATCGTACATTTTGACAGATGGGCATAGGTCCCAATATATAAGCCCCCACTTCGTTTTAAAATTCATTCTCCCCACTTTTAATTTCCGGAAACGAGCAGAACAGTACGAGGACGGAAAGTTCTTTAAAATTCCCTTCCGTTTGCAGCCAGCTAAATGCCCGTCAAACTCGGGTAATCTTGGGTAGTGAGTATTAGTTGCCGGAAGCATTCACGCAGGTTTAGTTTCGTGAAATTCGGCGGCAAATCATCGTGCTACGATCTAAGGTAAGTGGAATTGCTCAAATTAGTGTCAACATACACCTAGCCCTAAAGTAGTATTTCCTTCTGTACTTTCGAGAAATAACGAGTTTTCGACCATTTTTGATAAGACAAAGTTTGGGCTATATATATATTGAAAGTGATATTTTATTTCAGAATATTAGCGTATTCAGTTCTAATTGACACATATATGAATGCAGTTGGGAGAAATAGCAGATGTACTGGCCGAGCTACGCCGGTTAGTCGAAATGCGAAGCGAAGGTATGTAAGCTAGTTCGCCCGGCAAGTTAGTAATCCTAGTATAGAAAATAGCGTAATTCTAGAAGAAAGAATGCGTCAGTATTGGTCCAATATGAATCCAGCAAGCATGTTTTATGTTATTCGTTATATTCGAGAATAAAAAGTCGGTAAATCAAATTATCAGTGGAGACGAAATTATTTGAATCTGATTAGCTTAATGTGAGAATCGGTTTAATGCGAAAGAGATTGAATAGAACATCCAAAACAATAGGATAGTATTCTCGAGATTGAACATGCTTGCTATACGTGATTATTGTTTGTGGGAACCTGTTTGTACTATGAGGGGCACCCTTAGAGGCGTCTCGCCGCCTGGGTTAATAGGCGTGTCGACTACTTTGCTGGTGAGATACGTCACTCCAAGTGGCATGCCGTCCCACTTGATAGGACGAAGATGGGGGATACGGCATTCCCCATATCTCGAGGCTGATCAGCATAGCGGTAAGCTTACCTTGTGAGCGCTTGCACCCATGGGCGGAATTACAAATGCGAATCTGAGATTACGGTTACGATTACGGGAGTCCTCAGGACTGGAACACGATTATAGTCGGGGCCATAGCCAGTGCACCCAAGGGGCTGTAGAGGTGCTCATAGTTAGTAGGCGGGGAGTGGAGTGATTTATTTTGGATGGTTTGACCCGGGTATGGGTATATAGATTGTGTGTTGGTTGGAGCCTTAAACAGGGGCTTGTATAGGTCCTTGTATGTTATATATATTGTATATACATGATATCTATTAGCGGATAGACGACGAGTCGCCATGATATGGTATGCTTCCACCTTACCATAAGTACAAATAAGCTTATTTGAGATTCCATCGGTCCAAACGAGTTTCGGATACTTTCTATTTGGAATTTCTAGTTATGTTGCTTATATTCGATTATGTTCATTTGCTTTACATACTCGTACCAGTGATGTTTGGCCTTGGTTGAAACATTACTTACTGCAGGTACCTATAGACGAGCCCCGATCCCTCGTGATCCTAGCCAGCCTTGAGTCATCGGCTCTTGTCATCAGTAGCTTAATATTGATTTATATCATTTTCTTTTGTTGTATAGTACGGGTAGGTGGGCCTGTCCCGACCATCTTACTCGATATTCTTAGAAGCTTGCGGATTGTGTATATATCTCCTGTGGTTAGTTGTGTTTGGGTCGTGTGGGGCCCATGCGTATGTTGCTTGTTTGTTGGCCGTGTGGGGCCTTATCCGATTAGTAGTGGTGACATGGTGTAGTTGTTTAGCATCTATTTGTTTGATTGATAACTTAGTCGGCATGGTGGCCTTGTCGGCCGCATAGAGCTCCTTATATTGATGTGATTATGGTTGAAGTTTGTTGTTATTGTACAGGTGGCTATAGGCCTAGTCGGCCGAAGGTTGTATTTACAGCCGCTATGGCTCGTTGATTCCGTGAATTAGAGTTAGAGCCAACCCGGGCACCAAATGTTCTTAGGCTCATTAGTCTAGCGAGTTCGAGTCCTAATAGGGCTCCGAGGTTCCGATCCTTACCCCCCAAGGCGGGGCGTGACAAACTTGGTATCGGGCGGAGTCGTATCCCAGGGAGTCTGCAAGCCATAATAAGTAGAGTCTTGTCTATGAATGTGTTGTGCACCACATTACACTATAGGTAAGTACGCAAGGTATGATAGGATAGTTACTCTTTCTTCTCATTCGATCGTGCTATAGAGCGGTGCGGTATAGGGTTGAGTCCTAAAACTTACCATATTCTTTGAATACAGATACAAGTGAACCAACGATATCCTATCCCAGGCGAGAGGATCGAGATATAACAACGGGAGAGGCACCGGCCGGTGCAGGTAACTCGGGAGGAGGAGGTATCGGGGACCTCCCAATGTGATACCACTATCGGTACCATCCCCAATATATTTCTATAACTTCATAATGAAGTCATAAGCATAGCATATATACTAGTTGATTTATTTGTTAAGATATGTAAGATTTGATTAAGGTGACAGATAATATTAGATTATCGGATAGATGTGAGAGAGAGAGAGGGAAATGCGGGATTTCACCTGCATCTTTCGAGATGTGGTACAGTTCCATGTTTCCGTTTCGTTACAGTGAGAAAAGGCTATTCCTACCTCTTAGTTTTGATTCCAGCCTGCAAGGAGCATAAGGATTGAGGCGATGTTGCCAAAAGTAGCGAGTAAGTGAAGACGGATCGGTCAGTTCCGAGAAAGTGTTAGAAGAGTAAGGAGCCCTATGATTATGCAAGTTGTGCAGACCCTCACGGTAATAAGTCATAAGAGCGAGTAAGACTACTAGCTTACTCAGAAGTGGAGTGTAAAAAGACACATCGGTGATGAACTCCTAGTAATAATTAAGTTCAAGTCAGAAAAAGGCCAGAGTCATACAGCACGCTAACAACGGCGGGATATGCAAGTTAATGGTTATGATTTCAGTAGTGATATTGAAAGGGAGGAGGTCATATGAATCAGATGGGTCCGGCTATGAGCGAGAAGAAGTATAGGCGGGCTTGACTAGTAACCTTATTAACAATGTAAGGCAGGTACCTTGAACTAAACTCAGCTTAAGCAAGATAGGGGAAGAAGCGGGAATGCCCGATTTTGAGGGGAAATCGGTATCACCTCCCGAGATTGAGAGAACATCGTGTATTAAGGACTAAGCCTCGGAGCGGCAGCTAGAGACGGTAAACATAGTCGGAATGTATGGTATCGCCTAGGGAAGTTAAGAGGCTATCGACACGAGAGACTCTAATCGGTGACACGGAATCAAGCTCAACAGACAGTCACGGGCCCTTAATGTAATTCCAAGTAAGGCTATAAGGTGCGGATGTTGACCCCACATTGTAAGAGTTGCGAAATTTTGAATAGCAGATCATAGCTAAAGTGCATGTGTTTGTTGCTTAGGAATAGGACGGAAATCAATGAAATAATTACGAGAGAGGAGGGGAGATATCATTAGACTGTAGAAGCAGTATATCGTGTACAGTATGACATTCCATAAAGCATGTCAGAGATTACACATCACTACAAATTCAGTACGTATTGTACGTAATTGTTGATACATATATACGGATATCGAATGTGCGTGGTATTTGCCAATAGGGGTTACAGGTCACCGCAGTTAGGATTTGGGCGCTAGGAAGTATATACAGATTGTACTGCAGGACCCTCGCCAAAAAAAAGAGAGAGAAGGGGCAGGTTAAGTGTGATTCACGTGGCAAGCCATAGAAACTTTCTCAGTTCTCGGTTTATTGAGTTGTGGACTTATATGATTGTTGTTAGATCTAGACTTAGGAAGCTTACAAGAGTAAGTAACTTTGTGAATCATGTGGTGATGATACGGGTGTAGTTAGACGGTCTAACGACCAGTTGGTGCCTGTATTAGCTAGGAAGCATCCCTAAAGATCAGTAACATTGTCGCATGTGCCAAAACCAGAAATAGGGCGAATAGGCATACTTCGAGTTAACGGTAAAAATTTTCGATTATGTTAAGTAGTTTGTATGTCGTTTTCAGCCTTGTAGGTGAGAGTCGGCCTTATTCAACCTGACAGTTATTATGTAGAACACCCCCGCAAGTCAGCTAGCCGTCCCATCAGACAAACCCGTGGGTACCCCAAGAATTCCATCTTCACAGGTCACCGTGGGGACACCGCCACCACTCATGGTGTTCCTAAGGCTTCGTGGTGACAACCTAGTTAGGAACCTTTGCCCGAAATCATCCATCCTTCAACCCTCCTTTCACGGACAACTCCACAACGAATCGTGGTGGTGATCCCCCAACTCATGGTCACCCGTGATCACCTCAAAGACTCAAATTTACTACCCAGTCCAAGATCCTCCCCGTGAGTCACTAAATGACTCGTGGTGCACCCCATAGGTCAGACAGATCGTCCAGTGACCTGGAATTTTCAGCTAAATCCCTTTTTCTCCATTTCAACTCTGAGTCTGATCTTAGGGTTTTGGGGTATTACAATATCTCCCCCTTGAGAACATTCATCATGATAAATGTATTATCATGCTCGAATCTCTTGAACATACATGCGCGGCGGAGTGGCCGGCTCCAAATTGAACTACATGACTGAACCGAATCCTTGAATCACACATACATTTATTGATATGTAAAAACTGGGGCACATAGACTGAACATGAAACTGAATAGGGTACTAAGGAGGAAGCCGTGTACCTCAAGCTGGCGGCGCGTAAGGGAATAGATGTGGGTATTTAGCCATCATATCTGCTTTGGCTACCCATGTAGCCCCCTCAACATGCTGATTCCTCCAAAGAACCTTGACTGAGGCTACTTCTTTGTTCCTTAGCTTCTGAACCTGCCGATAAAGTATTTCCACTAGAACTTCCTTATAGCTAAGGTTATCTTACACACACCGACGCGCCCATGAGAACGCTAGAGTTGGATCACCCAAACACTTCTTTAGGAGTGATACATGGAAAACTGGATGGACTGAAGCTAATTCTGAGGGCAACTCCAACTCGTATGCTACCTTGCCAATCCGTTCCACAATACAGTATGGGTGAATACTTGGGATTGAGCTTTTCTTTCTTTATGAACCTCATCACTCCCTTCATGGGATACACCTTTAGAAACACCGTCATCGACTTCAAACTCAAGCTCTCTCTCCTCCTCACACCTGCATAGGACTTTTGGCAACTCTGAGTTGTTTTTAACCTATCCCTTATAAGTTGAACTTTCTCCATGTAGCCTCGTGGATTTAAATGCAGTCTTGTTGTTTATTTGGAAACACGCAAGTGCATTAATTACATTACAAGTAGTAAGTGGCTTTTTATTTCAAGTCAAGTATCCCACGATCCCACAGGGACTGAACTGCAGTATTAATTAATAGCGTTAGTGAACGATATCTCTATGAATGCAAACAACCAAATAAATAATGTTTTATGAGTTAAGATCACTAAGTAATAAGAATCTAAGTCAAGAGTCTAAATTGAGTCTGAACAATAGCAATGAAGAAGCTGAGGTTAAGAGCAAGCATGCAGAGGATGTAATTTATTAATTCAATTCCAGCTAATCTTCTCTTCGGGTTCTAGTCGGGAATTAATTGCCTATGAGTTGGATCTTTCGACTCACGTCCAATTAAAAATCATGAAACCTTATTCTACATTTCTGTGATATAAGAATCTCATGCTCTAGCCATACATAACCGATTCCATAATTGACTAATAAGTCTTTTAGATATATTTCTATTCTAAACGTAAATCTTTTCTCAATTTTTACAACTAAGAAAAGATCATATCATACAGTCATTTGTCCAATTCCTTTCCTTTTCAAAATCAAGAATTGGATTTCTAAGATATACATTAATATTGGACAAACATCAATGCAGTAAAAATAAGAATTGATAGAACAACCATTGAAGAAAGATGAAAACTGAAATGATCAATAATTACAATCCTCTACAATTATTCCTTAACCTCGGCCAAGTGAATTAGCCACTCATTTTGTGAATTAAATATCTTCAAATAAGTAAGAATTCCTTGCAAGCAATTGAAATTAAAGAGAAAAAGGAAGAGAATAACCTTAGAATTTTCGTCCTCTCAACTGCCTGTAACCCGTTCTTTCTTAACAGTCGAGAATGTTTAAATAAAACCTAAGTGTGCTATTTATACTATTGAGAATTTTTCCCGTAATAACTAGGCGCGTGGAACGGAGTGTCGCGGAGCACTCCCTCCGTGCCACGGGGATATCACGGACCCTCATTGAAATCGTCTCCCAGGTAATTGCACCTCAACGTGGCACGGCTTGTATTATGGAGTCTTGCCTCCGTTCCACGGTGCTATCGCACCTTCCTTTGGAACTTGAGGTTCCGGGTAATCACACTGCGTGACACCGGAGTGCATCGCGGAACACTGCCTCCGTTCACGGAAGATAGCGAACCTCCACTGGAGATTTGACATAATTAAATCATCCCCAGGCAGAATGCCTCCGCGATATTAGCGTGACACGGCGCCATCGCGGGCCACGCCAACTTCCCTTGTCAGCTTCCACTTCTTGCTTCCAAGTCCATTCCGCACTTCACCAACATATATATTAGCTTCCAAAATTTTCTTTTACCTGCAAAACAACATAATCATGTTAGTTTATTATAAGTCACATTTATCAAAGAACAGATATACCGCATCTGATAGATAAACAAGTCGAAATGAAGCATTTGAGTATCGCTTGGGCATGCAATTCTGCCCAAGATCACTTACCCCACACTTAAAACCTTGTTCGTCCTCGAACAATACTCTCACATCTCATGCGATTGACACCCACATAGCTAATTTGGCTTGACCATTCAAGCTACAGCCTCTGATTATTTAAGATAGAAAATCATCAGAAATCATGCATGGTCTCATGAATTAATGAAGTACACAACATTAAGACCTCCTAACCTCAGAATTGATTCTTGATCTTGGCAAACTCATGCAAATCGACTTATCAAGACATCCGACACGAATTTATCTCGTCAAGCATGTGCCCTCACAACACAAGAGAATTACCCATTGCCATCATACGATTTCCAAAGCACTACATGTGAGGTAATGAATACGATTTTCACTCTCTCTCCCAAAAAGAATTCACATACATCATGTTATGGACCATAAGCTTGCCTCAGTGTTTACTCCACTAATATAAGGACGCATGATGTAAGATCACGTAGGACTTAATGGGTTGTAATGTAAGCTAAGGAACTAGTAAATACTGGGCTAACCAATAATAGCAGCTGAAAGCTTCCCTACACGCTTTTCAATACATCTCACCTTGATGCAGGCGTTGCTTCCCTCCTCCATCCTCTCATTCTTGGACACACTTTCTTCTTTGTTTTGTTACCATTTCTTTAAGCACACTCGACTTACTAGAAAAGAGTAGTTATGCATCTTTATTTTTTTCTCATTCATGGATTTTCTTACTCTCCACTATTACTTAATCAATTTCAACAAATTGCACCTTTGACCTTTTCTTTGCTTTCACAACTTCCGCTTTCCTTAGGCTCACACTTCTCACTCCTTTACACTTTGGCAAAAATTGTTTTTTTTAGCGCAGGGTTTGGATCAAATTCGGCTAATGAAAAACAAGGGATTAAGCTCGGTTTTACCTCTCAAAGAATAGGATAAAGCTCAATGGGGTAACTAGGATATAACATTCAAGGTAGGTATGATAAGGGAGGAAACTTTCGGTTTATTCAAAGAAATGCCTACATCCTTTCCACTACAATCCACATCCTTCATTTCGTTAGTACTTTCCCCCAGGTAATTCTAGACACTTCTGAGCATGGATAGTCGAAACCTCACCTCACACTCATTGCACATGCTCCACTCAGACATATTCCACGAGACTCCTCAATCGTAATTACGAATTCACTATTAAGCCCCCGTCTGAGCTCGCATTCTATGGCCTAGGTATCTCAACATGTTGCTACATTTGCATACTTTCATACGAATCACCTTTGCATCTTAATATCATGTACAACACCTAACAAGAATTCCAAACCATTAAGTAGCGTCACGTTTGGGAAACAAACAAAAAGAAAGAAAGAAAGAAAAAAACCTCTATCGACTACATTTCCCTTAAGACGGTCGTCATCCATTAATCATAGGAAGCAGTCGCTATCTACGGCTTCGGTTCAATAGGACTATTCTCAGTAAGTACCAAAAACAAAAGCCGAAACCCAACATAAAAAAATTCAACAAAAAATTTATTAGAAAAGATAAAAATATAATTTGAAAAATATTTACACATCAAACACAACGGCAGTCAAATTTCATTGCAACACCCACATTAGTACAGAACACGAAACATAGAGTCACAAGGTCACATTTAGCACAAGCACAACAAACATAAACAAAAATAAACAAACGGCTAGCACCTAACTACTCCCACCCCACACTTAGTGAACACGTCGGTGTTCACATAATTACACAAATATCAAAAAAGGTTGGTCGTGAAACTCCCTGATCAATCTAAGTATTCAATTTCTTCATCAAGTGCCAGTGCTTCGTCTCATTATCAAAATTGCCCCCGCCATCCTCGTATGACTCAACATACGATTCCTCCTGCGTGTCTCCTCGTTGGTGGGGACATTGTCATCCACGGGCTCCATAAATGCAGGCCCACTATGCATAAAACCCGGGCATTCTCGTTAGATAGGTAATCCATCTCGACCTGCCACAGCTCATCCTCCCGTTGCAGGCCTTCCTCCGATGCGCAAGCTGCAGCATCTACATCCCGTACATGCGGGCCATGCCCGATCATCAGGCAGCCATCACTCGGCTAGTGTGAGCATCGGCCCATAAGTAGTGTCGAATTGCCTTGGTTTTAGTGAAATCCAAGGCACACCTGTCGATTTGCGGGATGTAATCTAGGGCCTCCTCCTCAATATTGTGGCCCCTGCAGGAACGTGGTAGCGGACCACCGAACCCGTATCCCACTATGCCCTTGATGCGGTTGGGCTCTCTTCATGGCGGAGATGATCACCGCCTAACATTGATTTCAAACCCCTTCATCAAGGCATACACCGGACAAACTCTATCCCGGGTGACATCTGTCATGTGCACCCCCGAGATCGAGCACGAACAAACAATCTTCAACCAAATCCAGGGCCTCCCTGTTCATATGAGAAAAGGGCAATGTCGATGGTAGCCCCTCTCCTTGTACCTACCCCACATTTTGGTGATCGGGCTCCACATAAGGTGCGTCTGATGTCCGCATAGGGTGGAGTGATGTTCAACTGACGGAGGACATGAGCGTACGTGTCGCGCCCCCGAGTTGCATCCAAGTGGTGGGGCTCAAGGTGACTACCTATCCTTTGATTTTTATGGTGTGGGCTGCCGTAGGTCGAGTTCAAATTGGCATAGAACTCCCACGGATAAGATGGAGATTGCACTCCATGGGTTCTTCAAAAATGAAGTTTAGCCCGGCGGTATAATCCACAATGTACAATCCCGCGGGAATTCTGTGCCCCGAGTGGTTCACAGTGCTATAACTCCTCAGGAAGTATTTGGTTTCTTTGTGTTTAGCATACCACTTCTTCCCTCATCGAGTCACCCATCTGGTTCCGTATTGTCAGCGTTGACCTCTAGGAGCAGCTGGTGCTGCTGGGCCCCATTGTTCCCAATCTTACCCTCTCTTTCTGTTGGCGCCCCGATGTGGATACGCACTTGTCTGTCGGCCTCACATTGTTCTGTACATTCAAACATACAATCCCAATGTTATACCGAGTCATAATTAGCTACAAATAAGGTTGGGTTAATTGGATGCAGCCCCACACTTGAGTCTTTAGCCGCAATCAGCACAATTCGACAAGACATTCATGATTTTTCAATTCTTAGCATTCAACATGCTTAGTGCATTAATTAAAGTCGATGGAACAATTACTTGTACTACTCGAGACTTCGTACAATGAATAAAAAATTCTACATCGATTCAATTACATCATCATTAGCACTTTGCAATTTTTTTCAACAACCTATGTAATTCTCCAATTGCATTCTCCCGAAATTCCCTCTTCTAACTTAGCATATTCAACACATCAATCTGTCATTCCTTCACCCGACATACACAACCCAATTTATCAACATTTAAAGCAATTAGTCTTTTTCTTTGACAATCCTAAACCTAGCTATCAATAGTTTAAAATTTCAACAAAACATACAATCATTGAGTTAATCTACTCACATCGATCGTATGAACATGTTCAATCATAACTCAGTGATTTCAATATTATTTCCTACTTAGGGCAAGGTTTAATCACAAAACATGTTCAAGAATCAAAAATTTGAGCAATAATAAGGAAAAATTCAAGAACATACCTTTACTTCGATGAAATTGAAGAAAACTCGAATAAAGTTGATCACTAAGTCCGTGTCACGTTGGGGGAGAAGGGGATTTTGGGTATGGGTCGCGGAGGAATTTAGAAAGTAGAAAAATAAAGAAATTGGGGTTTAAAAAGAGGTTTTCGGCGGGTTACCCGGTGACCGAGGTGACCCGGCAATACACCTCAACGTGTCATGGAGGTAACGCGGAGCACTGCCTCCGCGGCGCGAACCATCGCGCGATATTCACCAAATTTTTAAAAATCGGAATACACACTCAGCGTGTCACGGAGGGTAACACGGAGGCCCTCCTCCAGTGACACGAGCCATCGCACAGGCTCACTGGAATGTGCTAATTTTTATTTTTCTTACCTTGATTTTTTCCTTTGCGCTTTTGTATTTTTGCCCTCTGTTCCACCTGAGAAATCATTTCACCACAAGAAATTGGTTAGAAATCATAGGTTGCAATGTAAAAATTTTTATTTTTTATTTTTCTTTCTGGTTTTTCTTTTTTCTTTTTTCCAAATAATTCTACTTTCTTCTATTACAACACATTCACGGGTTGCCTCCCGTGCAGCACCTGATTTACCGTCGCGGCTCGACGCTACTCATTCTCAATCTTCCTCTAGAGTGATGGACGTCTTCTATCAAATAACGTCCTCACCCCAATAGCTCTTACATCGTGCCCATTCACCAAAAATGTGGCACTTTTATCTTCTTGCCACAACTCCATTGCCCTGTGTGGAGGGTCATTCTCACCACTTAAAACGACCCTGACCACTTGGACCGCAACTTACAGGAAAAGCTTGATCTTGAATTAAATAACAACACTTTACGCTTGGCTCAAGGTCAGATGCACCATATGACTGTCGTGCCACCTTTTAGTTTTTCTCATTGGCATTTGGCACTTTCATAGGCATGCAATCGAAACTCCTCTAGTTCGCTGAGTTGCATCAACCTCTTCTTCTGCTAGCTCAGGATCCATGTTCGGCTTTTCTCATGGCCCAAAAGCTCGATGTTCCAACTCCACGAGCAAAATGACATGCCTTTCCATAGACCAATCTGTACGGAGAAGTTCCAATGGGTGTCTTGTATGCAGTTCTATAAGCCCACAGCGGATCTCAAGTTTGCTTGACCAATCAATTCATTGTGCATTCAGCATGTACATAGAATGCGCTTTATCTCTACGACAGAGCACCTCCACTTGCCCACTAGTTTGGGGATGATACGTTGTTGCTACATATGCCGCACCTATTATAATATCAGTTCTGAACTTTTACATTCACAAAATAGACCCTCATCTTGTATTAATATAACTCATGTGATATTGAATACTGTAAATTTCTCCATATTTAAGTCACCACCATGGGTGTTCAAAAAGATAAGTTGTTGCCTCGACTTATAGATACATGATCAACCATATACCAAGATATATGATTGCAAATAATAGTGAAACAGGCATAAGTCTATTCCCCATACATCAAAAATCTCCACTTCTAATATCTGCTTTGCGGAGTGGCATCTCCTATCTTACACCAATTGTGCCCGTTCTTTGACATCTATCACACATTTTTACATATACTATAGAATCTCTAAGCGATTGTAGGCCAAGAAACCTGACTGGAGCACTTGGCAGGTTGTCCGCTCGCCTCCATGGTACCCTCCACATACAACGATGGTGACGCTCCTCAATACTTCACAATGCGGCTCTGGGATGCATCATCTCATCAGTTGATCTGGTCTGGCAAACAGATACGACTCATCTCATATGTAATACCTGCAATCATGTCTCAGCTTCTTTCTTTGCTGAGTCGTAGCCTCCGGTAGGTAGACTCCACTTACCCAGAGAAAATTCTGATAATACGCATACCAAGGGATTTCGGCTCCCATGTTTCCAAGAGCTGCTCATCACAGGAACTCTTCTTCGATAATATCACCTTCCTTCCACAGCAAGCCAACTTTCCAATCGCGAAGGTGATCACCATGATTCTCGCTCCCTTTCTGTCCAGATCTGAAGGTCAAAGTCTTGTAGCAACAATATCCATCGATTGATACGGGCTTTGCCTCCTTGTTAAGCAGTCTTAGAATTCTTTGCATGATCGGTATACACCACTACTTTAGAACCCACCAAGTAGGACCTGAATTTATCAAATGCGAACACCAATGCTGCATCTCACGCCAAATGTTGTATAATTGACCTAGGCCGTGTCAAGTGTTTTGCTTGCATAATAAATGGAATGAAAATTTTAATTCCTCATTTGCTGTCTGACTCCTACTGACCACGTCACTTGCTTCACACATTAATTCAAATGGTTACTCCCAATCTGGAGAAATGAGAATAGGCGCTTCTACCGGCTTATTTGTTTTAACTCCTCCGAATGCTTTAACGATCCTCGTCAAATCCAAACTTCACCTCTTTTTCTAGCAATAGGCATATCGGTCTAGAAATTTTGAGAAGTTCTTAATGAACCGTGCATGGGAGCCCTGCATGTCCGAGAAAGCTGTGAACACCCTTCAGTGACACTGGTGGTGGTAGCTTTTCGATCACTTCAATCTTTGCACGATCGACTGTCTCTGCACGACACCTTATGGCCAAGGACTATACCACTCCTTGACTAAAAAGCGGGCATTCCTCCCGATTGAGTACAGGTTCGTGATACATCGAGCTAGCACCCTTTCAAGATTCTGCAAACATGGTAGCAAACAGTGCTAAAATAGAAAAGCCATCCATAAATACCGATAAAATCTTCCACCATATCGTGAAGAGATCTCCATCATTATCTACGGAATGTGGGTGATTGCATTGCATAGACAAATGGCATCCTCACAGCATATGTCCCATAAGGACATGTAAAAGTGGTCTTCTCTGGTCCTCCGGTGGTTTGGCTATTTGGTTATAGCAAGAATATCCATCGAAGAAACAATAATATTCTTGACCTACCAACTTTGTCCAATATCGATCAATAAATGGGATAGGATAATGATCTTTCTCGTGGCCTCATTGAGCTTCTACTGTAATCCATGCAAATCCGCCTTTGTGACTGTGCGTGTTGGAATCAGCTCATTCTTTTTCGTTGGTGACCACGGTCATCCCTCCCTTTCTTTGGGACACCTTGCTGAGCGGGCCCGGCCCGTTCAGCATGCAAAATAGGATATACCACACTTGCATCAAGCCCATGATCACTTCCTTCCCTAACTACATCCTTCATCACGGATTCAACCTCGGCGATGTTGCCTGATTGGCTTGGTCTTCCATAAAAATCCTGTGTGCAAAAAGCTGGAATAATTCCTCTGATGTCCGACATTTGCCATCCCATTGCGTTATTCCGCCTCCAGGGACCACCAATGCATCTCTCACTTGTGCCTACATCAGTTACTGCGGAAATGATGGTGTCCAGGTGTCATATTCCCCCAAGCCATACTTCAGATATGGAGGCATGCTTCAACTCTGAACTTATGCCTCCTCAATTGATGGTTTTGGCAAAGGTTCCAAGGACACATATCAATGGTGAAAATCTTGCTTCTTAGGAAACCATTTTGGCTGGTCGGCATTTGCACCATCTCATACATAACTCTCTCCAAAATGATGGAGCCCATCAAAGCTCTCTCAATGGGTCTGAGAGTAAATGTCCCGAAGAATTGCTTCTGATTTAGCACATTGATCATGATGACTCCTCATAAATGGCCGAAAGCTTCTTGGCCATGTACACATCAAAAACCTCTACTTTATCATGTGCTCGCATGGTTAGGCGCATGACCAAATCAGCTCCTTTTCGCCCGGTTGCCAGAAAAAGGGCGTCCCAAGCCAATGGGACTTACGCATCCGGCTTTAAATCCCAAGATAATAAAATCCAGGAAAATGAGGAGCCCACTTGCACTAGCATCTCCACAATACCATGCAGTACCGCAAAACGGTCGGCTAGCGCAAGATCACGGTAGTTGGTCTAGCGTGCCCATCCCCCAGCTTCTTGAACACAAATCTCGGCATCAAGTTTATGCTTGCTCCCAAATCACAAAATCCACGAGCTCAAATACTTTGCCCAATTGTAATGAATGGTAGCTCGGGGAGCCTTGAGCTTTGTCGGCAACTGTTACGTATCCGGGAGGTGCACTCCTCGGTAAGTGCCATTGTAGCATACTCCGTCAATCAGCTTTTATTTTCCCTGACCATCCTTGATAAGCTTTGCATATTTCGGCACTCCACTGCCAAAACATCAACCAAGGTAAATTAATGTGTGTCTCGCCCTTCCATGAACCTCTTAAAGCAAACTTCTTCCTTGTGCTTCTTTAATCTCTGAGGGAATAGAGGTGGTAGTCTTTCTGTCTCCGCTTCCTTTTTCCTTCCCCCTCACATCATCATGTTCCCCATTTTCCACTGCTCCAAATTCTTTGAGAGGGTCTTTCTGGTTCCACCTCATAAGATGTAGTCCACTCCTTGTAGTCCTTTGCATTGACCTGCTTGGAATTTGGTCAGTATTACTCCAGTAGTCCTCCTCTGGGCCTGGTGTTTTGAGCTCCAGCTAATTGTCTAAACTGGTACTCCAACGCCTTTGTAGCTAACTTCTAATTTTTCATGTCAGTAGCTAATTTCACATAATCGGACTACATTTGCGCTTGGTTAGCTATATAATTGTTTTGAACATATCCTCAATGTTGTTGGGTGGTGTAGGAGGTGCATTGTTTCCTCTGTGTGAGACTGAAAATTCTGATGCCCCCTTGATTTCTGCACGCCTTTATTAGAACTCTGTCCTTAATGGCTATTGCTCCCCAAGAAAGAGAATTCGGATGATTCCTCCAAATTGGGTTGTAACTGTTGCGATACTGTTGATTATTATTCCTCTGGAAGTTCCCAACAAAATTTACCGATGCCGGATTGGCACCACAGCCTCGCTAAAAGTGTTTTCTCACATACTTCACACCATACACGATGTTGCATTGGTAGGGCTTGTGCTTGATTCAAACAATACTCTTCCGAGAAGTGGGTGTTGAGTTGATCTTGCAGCATGACTATACGTGCGACGATTGTTGTAAAACCATCTACCTCAAAAACTCCTGCCGCTTTCCTTGTTCCTCCTCGTGTTGAGTCTGCATTCCATTCTGGATTGCCCTGTTAAATACGATTTAACAAAGTACAAAACCATATAAGTCTTCTCAATGCCTTTGTTCTTGAGTCTAACAAAATTTTAGTATGTGGTTCCAAACCTTTAATGAATGTATGCACCAACACATCATTAGACTGGTGATGATGAGGACAATCCCTTAACATTGATTTGAACCTCTCCCAAGCTTGATACAAATTCTCACCCTCTCTCTGTTTAAAACTTAGAATCGACTTCTAAGTCAAAACATCTTCCCAAATGGAAAGAATCGTATCAAAAACTTCCTTGCAAGATCATCCCAAGTAGTGATAGAACTAGGTGGTTCTTTCAACCACCTCTTTGCTTCCCCCCCAATAATGAGAAGCGGGAATAATGTAAGCCTCATAGTGGGATGATACTCCGAGCGGAATATAAGTGTCACTTATCTCCAAAAGTTTTGGAGATGTTGTTGTGGATCTTCATGAGGGAGACCTGTGAATTGCCCGCTGGTGTGCAACAACTGCACCATGTTTGTTTAAGCTCGAACCTCCTTACGGCTGCAGTGCCGAATACTGGATGTAACATCATTTTCATGTGGGATTGCCACTTAGCGGACTGGTGCTTGTTGCCATCTCCTCGGGCACTAAAGCGCCCTCACAAGTGGTGAGTTACATTTGCTTCTCAGAATTGCCTGTCTTGCAAAATGCAGCTTCTTCTCAAGAGCTTCCCTTCTTTGGCGATGAAATTGTTTCTCCGTCTCTATAAATGAATCCACCAACTCCTAATCTCTTGCCGGCGTTCGAAAAATTCAATACACCACAAGAGAAAGGCTAAGATCAAGTTGTCAACACTTATATTGAATTTGTAAACTAACACTAAGAAAATAAATTTACCAATTGCAGTCCCGGCAACGGCTCCAAAAACTTATTCGGACTACACGCAAGTGCACGGTAGTCGTACAAGTAGTAAAGTGGCTTTATTTCAATCCAAGTATCGATCCACGGGGCCGAACTCTGTATTAATTAACTTAAGCCTTAGTGAACTATATCTCTATGAATGCGAGACAACCAAATAAATAATGTTTTATGGAGTTAAGATCACTAAGTAATAAGAATCTAAGTCAAGATTATAAATTGAGTACGAACAATAGCAATGAAGAAAGGCGAGGTTAAGGCAAGCATGCGGGGATGTAATTTATTAATTCAATTATTAATCTTCTCTTCGATTGCTAGTGGAGAATTCATTGCCTATGGATTGGAATATCTTTGACTCTATCCATTTAAAATCATGAAACCTTATTCTACATTACGTGATATAAGAATATCATGCTCTAGCCATACATAACCCCGGTTATAATTGACTAAAAGACTTTCATATATATATTTCTATTACGAACGTAAATCTTTTCTCCAATTTTTATTTAAGAAAAGATCATATCCTACTAATTCACATCTTTGTCCAATTCCTTTCCTTTTCAAAATCAAGAATTGGATTTCTAAGATATGCATTAACATTGGCCAAACATTAGTCTGCAGGTAAGAACAAGAAAAGATAGAACAACCATTGAAGAAAGATGAAAACTGAAATGATCAATAATTTACATTCCTCTACAATTATCCTTAACCTCGTAAGAAGTGAATTAATACCACTAATTTGTGAATTAAACATCTTCAAATAAGTAGAATTCATAAAAGCAATTTAAATTAAAAGAAGAAAAATGAAAGGAATAACCTAATTTTCGTCCTCTGAACTACACCGTAACCCGTTCTTGCTCAACCAAGTCGAGAATGTTTAAATAAAACCTAAGCTGTGTTATTTATACTATTGACAATTTTCCCAAGGAATAACAAGCAACGTGGCTGGTGTATCACGAACCTCCTCCGTGCCACGAGATCTCAGCAGACCCTCACTGGAAATCGGCTCCCGAGTAATTGCACCTCAACATGGCACGGATTGTGTGCAGGCCTTCCCTCCATGACACGGTGCTATCGCGCACCTTCCCTGGAACGAGGTTCCGTAATCACTCCAACGTGACCTGGAGTGCATCGTGGAGCACTTCTTCCGTGCCATAGGTAACGCAAGCCTCGGAATTTGACATAATTAAATCATCCCGGGAAGAATGCCTCCGCGATGGTAAGCGTGTTACGGCTCCATCGCGAGCCCTTATTTTTGCCGCTTCCGTTGTCAACTTCCATTTCTTGCTTCCAAGTCATTCCCGCGCCTCACCATCATATATATTGGCCAAAATTTCCTTTGCACAAAACAACACTAATCATGTTTAGTATAGTATAAATTCACATTTATCAAGAATCATGAGAATATACATGACAATAGATAAACAAGTCGAAACTAAACATTTGAGTATCACTTGGGTACAGTGCACTTAAGATCACCTGTCATTGCTGCTTTACCGATTTCAAATCAACTAATAGGCGATCTACACCTCTTCCAATAAAGATCCTCAAACGAGGCCATGCGAATGTTGGAATGGTAGTTTTGTTATATGCAAACTCAATGAGAGGCAAATATGATCATCCCAACTACCCTTGAAGTCAATCACACACGCTCTCAACTTATCCTCAAGAGTATGAATAGTCAGTCACACGACAATCCGTTTGTGGGTGAAATGCGGTTCTAAGCTTGACACAGTGCAGGAGTCCTTTTGAAATGATCATTGGCCTTGAGGTAAATTAGGTACTCTATCCGATATGATGGACAATGGCACTCCATGAAGCCGAACTAACTCCAAAATGTATAACTTAGCATAATCCTCACAGATAGGTAGTTTTGTAGATAGAAAATGAGTTGCCTTAGTCAGCACCTCAAACCACCCAAATAGAATCATCTTTGTCCACGAGTGCAGAGCAGCCCTATGATGAAGTCCATATTGATCTCTACCACTTCCAAGTGATTCACTAATGTCTTGGCTTACACCTCTAGGTCTTTGATGCTCAACCTTCTGTTGACAATTCGAACACTTGGCCACAAACTCTACTATATCCTTTTTCATTTCATTCCACCAATAGACTTCTCGTAGGTCTGGTACATCTTGGTAGCATTTTTGGATTAATATAGAGTGAACTATGAGCCTCGTGCAACATTCAATCTCTCAAATTATCAACACCCGGAACATACAAGCAACTGTGATATCGAAGCACCCCATCTCCCCCTTTGAAGAAGACTTCTACCTTCTAATTTTAAACGGCTTCCTTCAACTTTATCAATATAGGATTCTCATCTTGTCTAGCCTTAACATTGGTCATTAAAGATGATTCTGACCCATCCTGAACAATGGCATCACCATGTTGAGTCAACAAGACGGACTCATAGTCGTGGAAGCCAATGTACATCCTTCACTAACTCCTTCCTCTCCTCATCTATATGGGACAAACTCTCCCATGGAGATCATGTTGAAGCCTTCACCACCACATTAGCCTTTCCTAGATGGTAGAGACACTCATATCATAATCGGTCAAGCTCCAACCACCTTCTTTAGCGCAGATTCAAATCCTTTGGGTGAACACGTATTGTGGGCTTTTGTGGTCCGTAAACACACATCCACATGGACCATACAATTAGTGTCTCCAAATCTTCAAGGCAAATACAACCGCCATAATTCAAGATCATGAGTCGGGTAGTTATTTTCATGGACGTTCAGCTACTGCATAGGCTTATAGGCTATAACTTTTCCTTGTTGCATGAGTACACAAGCAAGGTCGATGCTTGAGGCATCATAATATACCACAAACCCTTGGTTCCCTTAGGTAGGGTCAACCCGATCTTTGAGGAGTGAGTCAAGTCTTCAACTCTTGAAGCTCCCTCACAAGCCTCCGACCATTGAAACTTCACTTTCTTCTGAGTCAATTTAGTCAACAGCGCTACAATGGATGAGAACCCCTCAACAAACGTCGATAATAACTTGATTAAACTCAGCTCTTTGATATCTGAAGATTCCTTTGGTCTAGGCCAATTCTTCTACTTCTATCTTTTGAGAGTCCACCTACACACCCTCAATAGACACCACATGACCAAAAATGCCACTGAGTTCAGCAAAAACTCCACTTGCTGAATTTAGCATACAACTGATGATCCTTGGTGCAGCTAGCACCACTCTCAAATGAGCGGCATGCTCCTCCTTGCCAGTATATAAGGATGTCATCATGAACACAATCACGAACATATCAAGTGGCTTGAACACCTTGTTCATCAAATCCATAAAATCTACAGGAGAATTCATTATTCCAAAAGACATAATTACAAACTCATAATTACCGTACCGAGTCTGGAAGGCTATCTTCGAGATGTCTCTCTCCTGAACCTTAAGGTGATGATATACGAATCTAAGGTCTATCTTTGAAAAGCACTTGGCACCCTAAAGATAGTCAAGAAAATCATCAATCCTGGGGAGAGGATACCTATTCTGGATTATGACCTTGTTCGATTAATAGATAATCAATTACATATATGAAGAAACCATCCTTCTTGCATACAAGAGAAGCTGGTGCACCCCATGGGGATTGCTCGGTCTGATGAAACCCTTGTCTAAAATGATCCTTCAACTACTCCTTCACCTCCTTTAGCTCATCTCTGGAGCCCATTCTGTAAGGAGGAATGGATATAGGCTACATATCGGGGAAGAAGATTCAATACCAAAATCGATCTCCCTTCGAGAGGGATTCCCAGATAAATCATCTGGAAACACCTGTTTGGATACTCATCTTGCGAGTATTTGGATAGTCGGGTTTCGAGATGAAGCATCCCTTAATCCTAACTATATGGCATACGCAACCATTAGAAATCATCTTTACGTGGCCTTAAGGTAGGAAATGAAATGACCTATAGGCATGACTAAACTACCCTTCCACTCTAGGGTGGCTCACCGGAAATGCAGACTCTATTGCACGTGTTCTACACAATTGACTGAGGCATAACATGCATGTAAACAATCCATGTTGAAGATAACATCAAAGTCGGTCATGCAAGCTCTACTAAATGAGGTGACTTTCTACATTGTGACGGGCAATTTCATATACCCCTGAGCTATAAGCCCGAGTCATAATGAAGTAGAGACTAAGAAGGCCCCTTGGGGGAAGGAGAATCTCTACTTGAAGGCCCTAAATAATATGAACATACCTACATTAGTGCGTAGTTACGAGGCATGGGGTTGTGAGCCCTTAGCCTACTCGGTGCTAGACACTACTCCTAAAAACATGCATATGCTCTCCGTCATTTTTCAACGAAGGCGAACTACTCGCCTAAGAAAGCGAAGATGAATCAAAACATACATGCATAAATATGAAATTATAACATTAGGATCCTTGGCTCAAACCATACCACAAGCTAAACATAGTGGGAGTCTAGACTCTAAAATCCATGTGGTAAGCTAAAACATGAAGTTTAGACAAGCAATCATGAAACATACTTGATCATAGGCTTGCCCAATACTTAAATAGCGACATAGACTTGATCATTTGAAAGCATGAACATAAACATGGGTAATTCTAAATCATACTTTTTCATAATCTTCTCATCATGCTTGAACACATATTTCATAAATCTCAACTTTCAAGAATTTCATGGATGGGCATCATAATTTATAAAACTTGAAAACATATTTTATAGTGAAAACATTATAAAATATGCTCATTATCATAATACAACATTAGAAGCTGTCGTAGATCATACCCATGATTGAAACTTAGAATTCATATATTAGGTTAAAACCTCATAGATTCATCAACTAGAAATTTCATGAATTGAGAGGGGATTGGGCATGGTTGTGGACAATTGCACCCATTCATAACCCTACATACTTTTTGTAGAAATGTGATTTCACAACTTCCTTGATTGCCCAATGAGAGTTTGGTGAAGAACTTAAGGAATTTAGGCTTGATCACCCTTAGGGGCTTCTAGACTTGCATGAATGGAAGTGAATAAGCCTCGAATGAACTTACCCCTCAAAAACTCTCTGTCGATCTTAAAGCAGTAGTAGTTTAGCCCTTAGAAACTTAGAAATTATGGAAAAGCCCTTAATAAATTCATGGAAAAACACATTGTCGGTCCCTACGAGGGACTGGACGACCAAATCTCTAACCACGACTCGTGGTGACAACTGTTCAGGACTTGTAGAAATCCTCCATACTTCCAACCCACTCCTTTCCCACGAGACCACTCCATGAATCGTGGTGCTAGTAGACTCATGGTCACACCCGTGGTCACCTCAAAAACTCAAATTTCCTACCCAGTCCAAGATCCTCCCTACGAGTCACTCAATGACTCGTGGTGGACCTCACCAGTCCTTCAGGCTCGTTCTTTGACTTTGTGTGCAGAAAATTCCTATTTTCTATTTTTAACTTCGCGGATCTTATCTTAGGGTTTTGGGGTATTACACGAAGAAATTGAAGAGATAGAAAGGGAGAATAAGAGGGGAAAGGAAAAGTTAGTTTGAGTATTTCCAACAAAAGTCGGGCGGTGGAAATCGCCCCGGTAGCAACGGAGACCTCAAGCACCTCGTCGGCTAGTTCTCCTTCTTCTAGGCCCCATAAAGATCAAAGGGTGGAACATCAGGCTTCACTCACAAAGACATGTCTCCAGCAACCAAACTTTTCCGTATGTTCTAAGTAAGGTAACAACCATCTCAGTGAATGTTTTCTAGGAAATGAGGTTTTTTTGATTGTGCCCGGTGATGCAATTTGAGAGAAAATGCTCGTCATTAGGACGGGGAAAGCTGATCCTACATTAAAGCTCCTCCAAGTCGCTCAGCTCAACGGGGTACTACCTCGGAATGCAGGTGGCGTTCGGCTCGAGCCAGATCCTCTCATCGAGGAACGGAGAACTCACACGATGTAGTCATTGATATGTTACGCCTCGTTCAAGTAGATGTGTATGCTTTGCTAGATCTAGGAGCCACACTTTCTATGTGACTTCTTATATTGTTGTCTAGTTTGATACTAGTCAGAAATTCTCTGAGAGCCATTTTCGATCTACACTCCGGTTGGTGAGTGAGTTAGAGCTAGTCGAATTGTACAAGAGGTATGCGGTCACATTGTTTCAAAATGTCACCTTAGTTGATAGTAAGTTATATGTGGTCAATTTTTACCTTATTCATGACATGGACTGGTTACATTCTTTCTATGCATCAATTGAAGTGTAGAACCAGGTCGTTAGATTCCAATTTTCCACAATGAACAGTCTAGGCGGAAAGCGTGCCCGGCGCCTAAGGGTCGGTTACTCTCATACCGTAAGTCTAGGAAAATGATATCCAAGGGTACATCTTTCACACAATTAGGGTTAAAGTTCTAGCCGAGACCCCAGATAATTTAGTCAATTCTAGTTGTAAATGAGTTCCTAGATGTGTTTCCCAAACACTTTTTGGAGTCCTTCCTAAGCGGAAAATAGACTTCGCCATACACCTTCTCCCAAATACCCAACTATCTTAATTCCTCATTCCAAACTGGATGCAACTGAGCTTAAGAAGTTAAAGAAACGAGACAAGAATCTTTAGATAAGGGCCATTAAGCCTAGTTATCTATCCATAAATTTACCAGGTCCTATTCGTGTGAAAGAAAGATATACACTCAGAATGTGCATCGATTACCATCAGCTTAAATAAGGTCACTGTCAAGAACAGGTATCCTCTACCTGGAATATCTAACTTGTTCAACCAACTTTGTGGGTAGTTGTTTTTCAAAGATCGATTAGGATACCATTAGCTCAAGGTCGAGAGAATGTGACATCTGAAAGCCTTCCAGGACTCAATATAGTCATTATGAATTTGTAGTTATGTATTTTGGAAAAACCAATACTCCTGCAACTTTTATGGATCTCATGAGCGGTATTAAAGTAGTACCCCGGATATGTTTGTTATTGTCTTTATAGGCGATATTTTGGTTTAATCTTGAACTAAAAGGAGGAACATGCAGATCATCTAAGGAGAGTTTTGCAGACTCTCAGGGATCGCCAGTTGTTCGCTAAATTTAGCAAGTGTCAATTCTGGTTGAAATCGGTGGCATTCCTTGGTCATGGGTCTCGGTGAGGTATTGGTGGATCTTCAAAAGATTAATGGTTGTCAGGGCCGTGAATTCACCTCTTTGTCAAAGATCGAGAGTTTCTTGGGACTAACCGATTATTATAGACAGTTTGTAGAAGGGTTCCCTCTATTGCCTCTCCTTTGACCAAAATAACTCAAAGAACATGAAGTTTCGGTGGTCGATGCATGTCAAAAGCGTTTTCATGTGTTGAAGACTTGACTCACTATCACCCCAATTTTGACTCTGCTAGATGGGTCAGATGGGTTGTAGTCCTATTGCGTGCCTCTAGATTTCGCCTTGAATTTATGTTATGATGTGGCATGATAAAGTCCTAGATTATGCTTCTGGACAACTGAAGGTCCATGAAAAGAACTAACCGACTCATGATCTTGAGCTATATGGTAGTATTGCCTTGAAGATTTGGAGGCACTACCTTTATGGGGTTTATGTGGATGTTTTCAAAAACCACAAGAGCCTACCACAATATGTGCTCGATCGAGAAGGACACAATGCGCATCAGACAAGGTGTAGTTAGAGTTGCTAAACACTACGATAAGTGTGTTGTATCACCAGGCAAGGCCAATGTAGTGGATGATGCCCTCAGTAGAATGTGTATAAGTCTTGCTCATGTACAGGAAGATAAAAAGGAGGTAGAAAATGATATTCACATATTGTCTCAGTTAGGGGTCAGGATTGGGTGGTTAGGTATAATGTGGAGTTATAGTCAGTGGATCGGGCTCGTCCCACAGTGGTCAGTTAAGTCAAAGAAGGATAAAGACCCAATTCTACTCAAGTTGAAGGATCTAGTCTTAAGAAAAGAGGTGGAAGCATTCTCCAAAGGGAGATGGTGTCTTACGTTACCGAGCTGATTGTGTGTTCCTAATATAGATGATTTGAGACAGCGGATACCAACGGAAGCTCACGGCACTAGGTACTCTATCCACCCAGTGCTACCAAGATGTCTTGTAATCTACAAGGAAGTCTACTAGTGGAATGGCATGAAGAAAGACATTGCGGAGTTTGTGGCCTAAGTGTCCAAATTGTCAAATAATTAAGGTTACATTAGAGACTTGGGGTATGCCTCGGGATATTAGCATTCCCTACTTGGTGGGAAGAAGTGGCAGATTTAATTACGAGTGCATGCGCGTGGCAATCTTGACTCTATTTGGGTAGTGGTAGATCGGATGACTAAGTTAACACATTTCTTCAGTTAAGACCACAGATTGACATAGGTGCTGGAGCTATACATTCGGAGTTAGTGTTGCATGGAGTCCCTTTTCCCTTATTTCGAGATAAGGTTACTCGGATTCACCTTGCACTTAAAGTCATTTGAAAGGACTTGGTACTCAGATCAAGCTCAACATAACTTTCACCCACAGACAGATGGCGGAGCTAAGGCATACTATTGAACTCTATTAGATATATTGAGGGCTTGCGTGATTGACTTCAAGAGCGGTTGATATGACCACCTACCTCTCATTGATATTATATACAATAATAACACTCCGATGTCGAATGTCCCATTCGAGGCATTATATGGTAAGACATTAAGTAGATATCATAGGGTGGTTTAAGGTTGGTAAAGCTACCTTAATAGTACCTAGTTCGGTCGTGAGGCAATGTAAAAGGTTCAACTTATCATGGAACGGCCCGAAAATAGCTCAAAGCCGACGAGAATTCGTTTGTAGATGTAAGGAGAAAACACAGGTTTTGTTGTGGATGATTGGGTATATTTGAAAATTTCACTATAAAAAGAGGTGATGAGGTTCGGGAAAAGAAGGAAATCTTAGTTCTTGATATGTTGGTCCTTAGAATCTAAGATGCATTGGCACTATGGCTTATGAAATTTGGATTTTCTTGATTAGTATTAGTGCACCTAGTCTTCCATGTGTCCATGTTGAAGAAATGCATCGATTTAACCTCAGTAGTGCCTTTAAAGAGCATTAGTGTAAAGGATACTCTCTTATAAAAAGTTCCGGTTGAGATTCTAGACCGTCGAGGTTCAGATTCCTAGACCGTCGAGTTCATAAGATGAGAAATAAGAAGGTCTCTTCAATAAAAGTTTTATGGAGGAACCGGCTAGTTGAGGGTTATAAACGAAGCGTATGATGGCTAGATACTCTCACCTATTCTCTTCCGACGCTTCTTGACATCGGGTACATAATTCCTCCTTAGTAGTCTATTAAATTCCATACTCATCAGCTCTATTCATGTTTTTAATTTTCACCATAGTTTCATAAATTCAATTAGCATGCCTATCTCGGTTTTGAAGTGGAGTCACTACTTCATTGTTGGTTTAGTCTTCAGCTGGAATTGCGGCTCTTTCTGATCTTAGAAACACTTAGCCTTCACTCAGGGCGAATGTTCCAAAAGGGGAATGTTGTAACACCCCAAAAGTCTCATAGACTAAACCCCAGAATTGGAATGAAAAACCAAAAAAGAAGCAGAAAATTTCTCTCGAACAACTCATCGGAATGAGTCATTTCAAAGATAATGACTTGTTAAGTTAGTTGGCACCAATAGATTCCTCCTTCGAATTCAACAGCGGTACAATGGCCTATCATTGGCTGGTACTTAAGTGTTGTGTTCCCTTCTATCATGTCGAGAATGTGATCAAAATATTCTCTAAAGATGAACCCAGAGACAATGAGTCATTGTTTGATATAACGACTCATCTATGAAGCCTATTTAATGAAATCCAAAAAATGCTAAAGTCACCCCAGTGACCACAGATGGAAACAACGACCTGTTGTTTCGGATAAGAGAGGTCATTCTGTCCATCCATTGGGAGGAGTCGGAGCTTCTTCAAACTCTCCCTAAGTGATAATGAGTTGAACCAACAACCCATTTGTTCCACTTAACAAGTCATTGTTCATGTCCATGGTCAAGTCTAGAAAGTGTGCAAGTTTCCTCCAATGATAATGACTGGGTTCGACGACCCCTGTTACCTAACAATGAGTCGTTCTATTCCTCCATTGTGAGAGATCGGAAAATGGATTTGCGGGCCTAGGACCAACGACTAGTCCCAACGAGTCGTGGTCACCACCAATGACTCCTTGTGTGACTTGTTGAGTCGGTATGGGTAGTTTTCATTCCTTTTCTGCGGGGCATTTTTGTAACTTCCCATTATTTATATCCTAAGCTACATCATTTTGGGGTATATTATCGGGAAATTGGGGGTTAGCCGATCCTCCTCCTTCATTTCTCACCCAGCTCTCAAGACCAATATGTAAAAGCTGGAGATAAGGCTTCTGGGGAAAGAGTTAGGATTACGCTTCTTCTCCAAATTTCCAAGAGCTTCCCCAAAGAACTCTTCTACAAGTATGTGGGATTTCAACAACGGAACTATGTAGCCTTTGTACCCAAAATATCCAGTGAATCTAGCTTTCTCTCAAGTTCCCTAGAAATCATGTCTTAGGGTTTTCGGTTATGAAATCATATTACTTATTGATACTCCAAGTCTCCTGTGTTTGTAGTATGTGATATTCATAATTTTACAAATTCATTTATAAATGAAACTTTTATAACAATTTCCACACTTGGCTCAGGTTAGTTATATAAACATGTATTTTGCTTCGATATGGCTTTGAGTTATGAATTCATAATTTTTAGTCTTTGTGATTCTATCATGATTTGTTATAGATGTTGATAGAATAATTGGTATTTTCATGTACTTGGGCTCTCGAGAATACTATCGAGATAAAGTTTCTGACTTAGCTTTAGAACCCTAGTTTTTGAGCTATCAAATTATCGATAAACTTATCCATTGGGAGTAATTCTTATAAGCGAGGCTGGTCGAGGAATGCTGACATACCTCGCATCGAACTTCATTGCCACCGTAGGCTATTAGCCCGAATGAGCCTTAAGTTTTAAATGATCACATCAGTGATGCATTTATACCTTGGTATGTATGTTGGGTCCTATCAATGGGGCTTATACATTGAACTCCATGTTTCGCTCACTTGGTTATATGTCGGTTAATAGGTTCTCCCATTATTAAATACGGTTACAATCTCAATCAGCTACAAACTCGGTTTTAGTACATGTACATGACTCACTCAATTAGTTTTTATTATTACCTTAATATGTCTTTTCAAACTACTACTTCATATCGATATATATGTATTTTAGTAAGGGTCATGGTACTTCGGTTTGAATTATGCATTTTAGCACGGCTTTTCAAACTATCAATATATTAGTTTGTATTATTGTTGCATATCTCATTGTCATGATCCGAACATAGGACCGGGCTCCCGAGACATAGGACAAAGGAACCCCGAGAGGCCCCAAGTAGAGCCATGGAGTAATCATAGCATAACACTATCATAATAACCTTCAAATCATAACTAAGCGGAAGCTAAGCGTACATAAAACATAATCGAAAAAAATATTCTAATACATAAGGGTTGACTCTGCCATACAAGTGTGAAATCCTCTACTAAGCGATGATTCTTTGGGAAAACCCCAACTAATTCTTAATAGAAAACATAAATTGCATCCTCGAGAGATAAGGACTCACCACAGGTAGCTGAGATGGGGATGGAGCGTATCTAACCACGTGGTGAGTTTGAAAACACGAATCTATATCATGAAATGACATAGCACATAAAGTATGTAGTCAGTACTTGGAGATTACTGATATGCGGGAAACATAAGTAACTTCAAACATACAAATTGTGCAGAGGAAGTAAAATGAATACAACGACATATAACTGAGCTGAATACAACAACTCTGTCACGAGATGCATATATATTAACATGAAGCCTTTATTTTAAAACATATATATATTTATATAAGGAGAAACTTTAACTCGATGGCGTGGCATGCTTCATTGATTAGAAAAAGTATTTATCTTCTTTTTCTTTTTGCATTGTTCCAGATTTTTAGAGTTTTAATTCTATTTTTTTCCTTATAAGGTTCTTTCTTGAAAAACCAAAAATTAAACTTTCATTAACTCCTATTCATTACACCATACCACTTTTTATCTTCTGCATTTCTCATGGTATAATATTTTCCCTATAATTTTTTTTCACAGAGAGTCTTTTGTCTTTCTAGTATATTGTATTCTCTATTTCCATTGGAATTTTTAAATGATTACTATCAACTTCATGTTTTTTCATCTATTACTCATGATTCAGATTTTATTTTTCCCAACAAACAAACAATCAAAAAAACATTCAATTGTATATGTCAGTTTATAATAAAGTCATAGATTTTCATAAATGAATAGAGTGTTTTATGGAGCAAATGTCAAAAGGTATGTTGGGTCTTCTGCATTCTGTCTATTTCTTAGACAACCTTCAACTCTTAAGGATCAAATTTACTTTTCAATTTGTTAGATTTTAAATTTTGTGAACTAATTTATCAATCATTATAATTTATTTATTATGCGGTTCATTGGTATAATGATGGACTTCTCATTTTATTATTTTTGTAGAATTACCTTCATTTTTATCATATAAATAATTTTACGGATGCGATAACTTGAGGATCTCAAAATAGATTTGGAATTGAGGGATGACTTGAAAATGAAAAAAAAGAAGAAGATAACTTTGTGTCTCTACCAAAAAAAGCTTCACGTTACATGTATATAGGGCCCAAAAACATTAAACAAGTCAGAGATTTATAATTTTGTTGTGAGCTACATGTATTCTCTTTTTCTATGGGAGTTTTAAATGATTTACCATCAATTTCATGCTCTTTACATCTAATACTCATGATCAAATTTTATGCTTTATATCTAACAAATAAACAAAAAAATCTTTTAATGGTATATGTTAGTTTTATAATAAAAGTTGGGAGATTTTCATACATGACTAAGTGTCTTGTGGAGAAAATGAGAAAGGTGTGTTGATCTTTTTGCAAATTTTTTCTATTTCTTAGATGACCTTCAACTCTTAAAGGAGAAAATCTACTTATCGTTTTGTTAGGTTTTAGATTTTGTGAACTAAATTGTCAATCATTACAATTTATTTGTTAAGCCAATTCATGAAATTATGATAGGCTTCTCATTTTACTATTTTTTTATAAATTACTTTCAAGTTATTGATCATACCTCGTAATTTACAGTTGAAGACTACTTGAGGATCTCAAAATAAATTTACAGGTATTGAGAGATGACTTGAAGATGAGAAAAAAAGAAGATATGTATGTAATTTTTCATCCACTTTGTGTCTCTGTGAGAAACTTCAAGTTACGTGTATATGAGGCCCAAAAACTTCAAACAAGTCAGAATTTGTGGTTTTGTTATGAGATACATGTATTCTCTATTTTCTATGAGAATTTTAAAATGATTTACCATCAATTTTATGCCTTTTTATATATTACTAATGATTCAAATGTTATTCTTTTATATCCCCGACAAAGAAATAAACAAAAAAACCTTTCAATCATATATGTCAGGATTTATAATATTAGTCGAGATTTTCATATATGACTAAGGTGTCTTGCGTAAAAAATGAGAAAGGTATATCCGGATCTTTTTATCTATTTCTTTTATAACACTTCAACTCTTAAAGGATCAAATTTACTTTTCTATTTGTTAGGTTTTAGAATTTTGTATCTTAATTTGTCAATCATTACAATTTATTTCTTAGAAAGTACATATTATCATAATGGGCTTCTCATTTTACTATCTTTTGTAGAATTACCTTCAAATTTTGATCATATAAATAAATGGTGTGTTTAGGTCTTTGAAGATTTCTATATATTTCTTAGATCACTTCAATACTTAAAGACAAATCACTTTTCGTTTTGTTAGGTTTAAATGTTGTGAACTAATTTTTCAATCATTACAATTTTTTTAATTTTTTTAATTTTTTTAATTTTTTTAATTTTTTTAATTTTTTTAATTTTTTTAATTTTTTTAATTTTTTTAATTTTTTTAATTTTTTTATTTTTTCATTTTTTCTCAAAATAAATTTTGAGATTGATGGATGACTTGAAGATGAGAAAAAAAGAAGATATTTACATAATTTTTTCATCAACTTTGTCTCTACCAGAAGCTTCAAGTTACATGTCTATAGGGCCCAAAAACTTCAAACAAGTTAGAGACTTGTGATTTTGTTATAGAGATACATGTATTCTCCTATTTTCTATGGGAGTTTTAAATGATTACCATTAATTTCATGTATTTTCATATATTACTGTTGATTCAAATTTTATGCTTTTATACCCCTGACAAAAAAAATAAACAAAAAAATCTCAGCTGTATATGTCGGTTTATAATAGAAGTGGAGATTTTCGTATATGACTAGAGTGTCTTGTGTAGCAAATGAGAAAGGTGTGTTCGGATCTTTGCAAATATGTGTCTATTTCTTTGATGACACTTCCATCAACAAAATATCAAATCTACTTTTTGATTTGTTAGATTTTAAATTTTGACGAATTAATTTGTCGAGTCATTACAACTTATTGTTATGCAGATCGTAGTATTATGGTGGACTTCTCTTTTACTATTTTTTGTAGGATTACCTTTAAGTTTGATCATATAAGTGTTTACGGATTAGGCAGCCAATTTGAGGATCTCAAAGTAAATTTTGGGATTGAGGGATGACTTGAAGATGAGAAAAAAACAAGATATCGCTTAATTTTTAGTCAACTTTGTGTCTCTACGAGAAGATTCAGGTTACATGTATATAGGTCAAAAAAACTTAAACAAGATGGAGATTTGTGATTTTATTGTAGGCAATGTTCGCCTTCACTCAAGTTACATGTATATATTTTAGGTGAATATGCTAAGCTAAAGATGAAATACATACCAATACTTTTTCTTTCAATTATAAAAAGGAGAACCATTTCAATCAGGAACGGTTTTCCTCTTGCGCCCTATGTTACGTGCGTCTTTTTCAACACTTTGCTCCTAAAGTAGGAAAATAAAATTACTGCAACATTGTTTTACGACATGCCTGAATTGATTTACAGATCTTCTTAATCCGAATAAAATGATATATTTTTCCCAATACAATGTGTTTAATTTGGTATCTTATCAACTATATATTCTTAAGAGTAAATTCGGAAATGTAACTTTTGATAGTTTCATTTAAAGAATCAAATGTAATTATTGAATTATTATTGTCTTTTATTTGATAATAGGTTTATGTCTTTGTTTTATGATGCGCACGTGCTTAGTTATAATTTTCTTGGTTACTTATTTGTTTGTAATATTACTCCTTATTTGAAAGAAGCATGTATGGTCTTATTATTTATTTTTTGATATTTGATTTTAGATGGTGGCTTTGAATGTTTGATTAAAGACATGAAAGAAAAATAGGAAATTAGTCCCACAAAAAATTAATAAATTTCTTAAAATATGGACAAGGCAATGGCTTTTATGTATTCACTTTTTAGCATGATAAATATATATCATTCTCTTCTTTAGCTTTTTGCATGTTATTCGTGTGTTTTCAATTTTGTAGATCTGTAATTTTAACAATGGCCAATAATTTTATCCATTATTTTTTCCTCTGTGTCACTTTTATATATTCTTAGCACTTATATGTTTGAAAATATTTTATGTAATTAAATACTTAATAGTACTATTTTGTAACCAACTTAGGGGTTATTTACTCGTTATCTTACTTGGATACATTTTTTTGCACAAAATTTAGGAGTCATAGGATATACTCGTATATGATAATTAAGGAATTGATCAATAAGATTTGAACTCCTACTAATAGAAATGAAGAAAGGTACAAAAAGAGGAACAAGGAAGAGCGACTCACAATGTAAGGAGGTGTGGGCCTTTCAAGTGTTATGTACGCTAAATTTAGATATTAATGAAATATTTCTATTTATATTATTTCTAAGTTGGTTTCAAGAAAAGATTAGTTTTGTTTATCAGCAGATGGACATAACTGAATCAAGAATCAATTTCAAAATCCAAAATAACAGCTCAAGATTAATACATATTAATATTTCAATTAAAAATATTTTATTTTTTTTGTTTTTTTAATATTTTAATTTTTAAGTTTAAAACATTAAATCTTTTAATTAATTTTTGTAATGTTAGGACAAATTATTGTACCTCAATAAATAATGTCTCACTACAACAACTATAAGCCCCTACTATAAGCCCTTATCTTAAACATACTTAAGTTAGTTATACGAATAGTCATCGTGCCTATCACTTTTCATTTGTGATTATAACCTATGTTGCTCAGATCCTCCATAAATGCTATCACAATCGTGTTGGATCTTCAGAAAATATATAGCTTTTGGAAGAGAATATTATCAAGATAAAATAATATAGTTAGATTTGTTGGTTCAATAATTATATCTTACAATTCTATGCAAGTCTCAGTAAAGAATTTATCCAGCGGTTTCTTTTGTGTAATAGTTAATGGTTGTCCTGCCAAGCATGCTCTTTTTCTTTGTAATTAGTAGATAATAGATCCTTTGAAAATTATTTATGACTTTAGTATATGTGTATAATTTTTTTTTACTTTAATTTGTAAAGTAACTCTACTTTTTTGCCAACATAAAATTTAATAGTCAAGTATAATCTCTTCATTAATTGATTAGTCTGAAGTTGTATATATAATTTGTTATGGGATATCGAAATTATCTTAATGTCCTGAGTTGATATTGAGTTGCTTCACATGACTTCTTTACATTAAACATTTTTTTTACATTTTAACTTCCAATATATTTCATCCTATTTTTATCTAATTAAGATTTTTAAGAATTTACTTTAATTGGTAAATTCACATGCTTATTAATTGTATTTGATGATGTCATTTTTCATGCATAAATAGTTAAAAAATACTCGTAGGAACACCTCACTCACAAAAATGAATCCAAGCATGCATAAGTAAGGTTATGCAATCCATTCAAGTTATCGGATCTAATCATTCAGTGTTGCGTATCTCTGAAGTAGAAAATAAAAAGTAGCAGGTATTTTATTGACATGGAACCATCTTTCATAGAAAATCCCTTTTTGCTTGAAGTGCATAGAGAATTCGGAAGTTCTAGCAGCACTGTCATTTGTATTTATTTTTCGTATATTTATTTGTTTAGTTGGCTTTCTCTTAATGATAATATATAGTAATATTTTTCAGATTTGGTGCATCGATTGCAGTGCAAGAACAATAATATTAAAAAAATATTACAAGTATTGCGGAGAAGATTGCTATTCATATATGATATATCGTACATACTAATGAGAGGAAAGACGATTATATTTATGCTTGTGGATTTGAAATTTAAGATTGTTGTATCTTTTTATTTATTTATTAAGATTATTTTGAACACTATTTTGAAGAGGGACCAACAATGAAAAGAGTGTCTATTTTGTGTTGATTTACTATAATTTTGGAAGCTTTATTTATTCGATATTATTTTATAAAACTTTCAATTTTTACTTAAAAAGAGATTTGATTAGTTTAGACTTTAGACATGTCTTTTATAAATAAAAATTAGTTGAAGTATTTTTCATATTTATTATTTTTCTTTGAATTAATTTATATTAAAT